>PVKV010015862.1:0-20832 GCA_004027835.1 Alouatta palliata
AAGCAATTCTCCTGCCTCAGCCTCCCGAGTAGCTGGGACTACAGGCACGTGCCACCATGCCCGGCTAATTTTTGTATTTTTAGTAGAGACGGGGTTTCACCATATTGACCAGGATGGTCTCGATCTCTTGACCTTGTGATCCACCCGCCTCGGCCTCCCAAAGTGCTGGGATTACAGGCGTGAGCCACCGCGCCCGGCTGCATTGCCTTTAAAGAATATATTTTTTTCAGAAAAAGGAGCAGGAAACTAGAATGCTACTTTTATACTTACAACAATTTAAAAAGTAACTTACTTCTCTTTTCACAGATTAAATCCAGAAATTTATGAATAACAACATTTACATGCATTTTAGCAGCAATACAGGTAAGAAGTCATTCAAGATTTACTGAATAATAAATAGTTGGCTTCTTACCACAGATTTTACATTCGACAGGTAGTTCACAGTACTTTGCCCGACACTGTGGGCAGAAATAGCCTCCTAATGTAAGCCCTGGCTCAGTATTGCCATCCAAATGCCTGTAGGGAGAAAAAGGTAATACATAAAGATCTGAAAAGTTAGAGCAGGAAAGCACACTACCCTGATCTTAAAATCATGACACTACTTAAAAATCTATTTAAAAGTCTGTATTTTCAGCCAGGTGCAGTGGCTCACACCTGTAATCCCAACACTTTGGGAGGCCAAGGCAGGCGGATTACCTGAGGTCAGGAGTTCGAGACGAGCCTGGCCAACACAGTAAAACTCCATCTCTACTAAAAATACAAAAACAAAAAAAATTAGCCGGGCACAGTGGTGCACACCTGTAATCCCAGCTACTTGGAAGGCTGAGGCAGGAGAATCGCTTGAACCTGGGAGGTGGAGGCTGCAGTGAGCTGAGATCATGACACTGCACCCCAGCCTGGGCAACAGTGCGAGAGTCCGTCTCAAAAAAAAAGAAAAATACAAAAATTAGCTGGGGGCCTGTAATCCCAGCTACTTGGGAGGCTCAAGCAGGAGAAGTGCTTGAACCCAGGAGGCAGAGATTACAGTGAGCTGAGATTGCACCACTGCCTGGGTGATGAGAGCAAAAATGCCATTTCAAAAAAAAAAAAAAAAAAAAGTCTGTATTTTAAAAAATTGTATAACTTTTTGTAGAAATGGGGAATCACTATGTTGACAAGGCTGGTCTTGAACTCCTAGCCTCAAGTGATCCACCTGCCTCAGCTTCTCAAAGTGCTGGGATTATAGGTATGAGCCACCGTACCTGGCCTAAAAGTTTATTTTAAAATCTGTGAGTATGTCTTATAGCTCAATTATGCTACATTCATTTTTTTCCCCCTCTTCATTATTATTATTCTTATTTTTGAGACAGAGTCTCACTCTTTCCCAAGCTGGAGTTCAGTGGCACAATCTCAAGTCACTGCAATCTCTGCCTCCTGGGTTCAAGCAATTCTCGTACCTCAGCTTCCTGAGTAGCTGGGATTAGAGGCATGTGCCACCATGCACAGCTAATTTTTGTATTTTTAGTAGAGATAAGGTTTCACCATGTTGGTCAGGCTGGTCTCGAATTCCTGGTCTCAAGTGATCTGCCTGCCTTGGCCTCCCAAAGTGCTGGGATTATATATGTGTGCCACTGCACCCAGCCCTTCTTTATTTTTAAGTTTCTATTACTAACCTTGAATTCACTAATTTTTTTCTTCCATAGTGTCTAATCTGCTGTTAATCTCATCCAATGTATTCTTTATCTAAAACACTGTACTCTTCATCACTAGAAGTTTGATTTGGGTCTGTTTTACACCTTCCATATCTCTTCTTACCATTATCATGTTCTCTAATTTCCTGAACAGAGTACATTTATAATTGTTGTCTTACCACATCTTTGTCTGCTAATTCTTTTTTTTTTTTAATTTTGAGACAGAGTCTTGCTCTGTCACCCAGGCTGGAGTGCAATGGCACCATCTTGGCTCACTGCAACCTCTACCTCCTGGGTACAAGCAATTCTTATATCTCAGCTTGCTGAGTAGCTGAGATTACAGGTGTATACCACCAAACCTGGTTAATTTTTGTATTTTTAGTAATGATGGTTTTCGTCATGTCAGCTATGCTGGTCTCGAACTCCTGGGCTCAAGTGATCCACCCACTTGAGCCTCCCAAAGTGCTAGGATTATAGGCATGAGCTACTGCACCTGACCCTTTGTCTATTAATTCTATCAACTGGGTTATTTCTGGGTATGTTTCCATTCTGTGATTTTCTCTGTTTTATAGATCATATTTTCCTTTGCATCCCTGGTAATTTCTGATTAGCTGACAGACACTGTGAATTTTGCTTTGTGCTGGATTTTTTAAATTCCCTTAAATATTTAAGAGTTTGTTCTAGAATATACTTCAGTAAATTGGAAACAGTTTAATCTGTTCAAAACTTGCTTTTAAGCTTCATTAGGCTGGTCCAGAATAGCCATTAGTCTAGAATTCTCTTTCTTTTTTTTTTTTTTTGGCCTCTGGTTCCAGTTCTTGTGACAGGATTAATTTGATCCCATTACTGTGGACTCTATTCAATGCCTGTCATGTTAAGAGGTCTTTCCATACAGACTGGTGAGAAGATGAATCTTCCTGTGTGAGCTCTGGGAATTGTTCTGTCTGCTGTTTTCCAGTGATTCTTTCCCTGACTTCCAGTAATCTCCTCACACAAATGTGATCAACACTCGGCTGCTGATTCATGAGCAAGTCTCTGCAGATTCCCAGAGAGTTCTCTGTGCAGATCTTTCCTCTGCAGTACTCTGACCTGCAAAATTATTGCCATCTCAGCCTCCTTGAAAGATGAACTTTGTTTCTTCAACTCAACATCTCCAGGCTCTGTGTGCAGCCTGGAAATTCCATTGAGGTGGTAAGCTGGAGCACTCTTAGGGCTCATCTGTTTCCTTTCTTTCAGCGATCATTAACGGCAATGGGTGTTTTCCAGTGTCTGAAAACCACTATTTTATGTTTTGTCTGCTTTTTTTGATAGGAAGGTAAATGTAGTCCCTGTTACTCATTTTTGGCTGGAGGCAGAAATCTTGTTTGTGATTTTTAAAAATTACTCTCTTAAATTTAATTTTGTTTTATAATTATGTAAAATATAAAGCTCTAAAATTAAAACAAGGTATAGTAGCCCAGGTGCAGTGGCTCACACCTGTAATCCCAGCACTTTGGGAGGCCAAGGGTGGTGGAGTGCCTGAGCTCAGGAGTTCAGGATCAGCCTGGGCAACTCAGTGAAACCCCATCTCTACTAAAATACAATAAAAATGAGCCGGGTGTGGCGGCATGTGCCTGTAGTCGCAGCTACTTGGGAGGCTGAGGCAAGAGAATCACTTGAACCCAGGAGGCGGAGGTTGTAGTGAGCCGAGATCATGCTACTGCACGGCCTGGGCAACAAAGTGAGAATCCTCTAAAAAGAAAAAAAACAACTGAACAACAAAAAACAAGGTACAGTAATATTCTATATAACATTTTGGTCAATGATGGACCACATATATGACGGTGGTCCCATAAGATAATACCATATTTTTATTGCACCTTTTGTGTGTTTAGTTACATAAATACTAAGTGTTGTATTACAACTGCCTACACTATTCAGCATGCAATATGCTGTATAGGTGTGCAGGCTAGGAGCAATAGCTATACCACATAACTGAGATGTATAGTAGCCTGCACTATCTAGGTATGTACGCTGTGATGTTTGCACAATAATGGTATCACCTAACGATGCATTTCTCAGAACGAATACCTGTCATTAAGTAATGCATTCAAAATGTCTAGGGTCTATCCCTTTGCTTTTCCCTACACACTCACGGAGGTAAACATTAAAAAAAAAAGTTCTCCTCCACCCCCTTTTAAAATTTGTATTATTTCCATACTATTGTTCTTATTATTAACATAAACAAGTATATATATATCCACTTACATCTCTACTTTCTTCTTAGGTGGTTAGTAGCATATGACAAAATTCTCTCAAACTTACTATTTTACTTAGTAATAAGATCATTCCATAGAATTATATAGAGATAGTCTTCATTGCCTAGCTTTTGAATTTATAACTTAAAAGAAGGAATTAAAAATGTAAAAACATTATCATTAATAATGTCAAGGTCTTTACTTACGCCATGCTGAAAGAGGGTTTTGCATCCTGGTCAGATAAAGAAGCAATGGTGTGCTGAGGAAATCCTTAATAAAAGAAAATGTATTACTTTCTTTTTCCAAGGAAGGAGCAGAATTCTAGGACTAAGAACCTAAAAATGTTCTTATCAAAAAGCCAATGAGGTTGTACAAATTATCACCTTCCTGCCTCTTAGAAAAGCTTATTAGAGCATGATGAAACTGACTAATTCCAAGCTACAAGAAAAAGTAGAGGAAATGGGGGAAAGACCTAACTATATGTATGACTTCAGATTCTGAAGTTCATATATATGCTTTCTTTACTTTTTTCTTTTTTTTTTTTGAGATGGAGTCTTGCTCTGTTGCCCAGGCTGGAGTGCAGTGGTGCAATCTTGGCTCACTGCACCCTCTGCCTCCTGAGTTAAAGTGATTCTCCCATCTCAGTCTCCCATGTAGCTGGGATTACAGATGCCCGCCACCATGCCCAGCTATGTATTTTCTAACTTAATAATGATTAACACTACTTTTTAAAGGTTGTACTTTTTACATCATTTCTGATACAACTGAAGCATATCATAGTACATCTTCATTTTATCTAAGTTTATACTTTTATGTTTAAAATTTTGGAATGCTCAAATCTTTCATGTAATGTTTTCTATATATAATTTTAAATTCTGAAAACATGTTTAGGAAAAGCAAAAACCATTTTAAAAAGAGTTATTACATAAAAATTTTAAATGTATCTACATATCAAAACAAATAAATAAAAGTAAAGTCAAATAACCAACTAGAAAAATATTTGCATCAGGTGACGGAGAAAGGGTTAATATTCCTAAAGGATTCTACCAAATAAATTATAAATTTAAATAACTTTAAAATGGTATAAGAAAATATATCAGTAAATCAAAAAGATTAGCCGACATAATACCCAAAATGTATTGAATGTTTACATCAAGCATTATTCTAAATGCTTCATCTGTATTAACTCAATCCTTGCAAGACACAATAAAGTAGATACTTACTGACATCATTAAACACATGAGAAGACAGTGGAAGAGGTCGACTAGTAATACAAAAGGCCGAAAACAAAGTAGAAAAGCATTCTACTTCACTGACTTTTTAAAATATATATATTAAATAAGAAGATTCTTTTTCTATTTAAAAGTTATACCTTTTTTCAATATAAATGTAATAAATTTTCATCACAATGTTTCTGTAAAATAGAAGAAAATTTTTTTTTTTTTTTTGAGAAGGAGTCTCGCTCTGTCGCCAGGCTGGAGTGCAGTGGCGCGATCTCAGCTCACTGCAACCTCCACCTCCCTGGTTCAAGGAATTCTCCTGCCTCAGCCTCCTGAGTAGCTGGGATCACAGGTGCATGCCACCACACCCAACTAATTTTTGTATTTATAGGAGAGACGGGGTTTCACCATGTTGGCCAGGACGGTCTTGATCTCCTGACCTTGTGATCTACCCACCTAGGCCTCCCAAAGTGCTGGGATTACAGGCGTGAGTCATCACACCTGGCCGAAAATAAAATTTTTAAAAAGTGATCAAAAACGAATCATTTCCCCTCCTTTGAGCAATTTGGTGTACTTCCCTGCAAGCTTTGTCTTTGCACAGTTTGTATTACACAGTCTTCTTTTTTTTTTTTTGAGACAGAGTCGTGCTCTGTCGCCCAGACAGGAGTACAGTAGTGCGATCTCAGCTCACTGCAAACTCTACCTCCTGAGTTCAAGCAATTCTCCTGCCTCAGACTCCTAAGTAGCTGGGACTACAGACACCCGCCACCATGCCCTGCTATTTTTGGCATTTTTAGTAGAGATGGGGTTTTGCCATGTTGGCCAGGGCGGTCTCAAACTCCTGACCTGAGGTGATCCACCCGCCTCGGCCTCCCAAAGTGCTTGGAGTACAGGCATGAGTCACTGCATCCGGCCTTTGTAGCTTATTTTTTAAAATTTCTTAATATAAGTATTTTTCTATAAACACAGTTGATACCTTTCTAGCCTTAAAAATGAAGAAAGCCAACAGTGTTCTCTGGGTGACAAGACTACTGATAGTTTTAATGTTTCCTTTTTTTTTTTTACTTCTCTGTGCTTTCCAAAATTGCTTCAACAAGCATATTTTTTCCTAAAAAAATTCGTAAATGTTAAAATAACTTGTGCAAAAACAAAAATAGCATAGTTTGAGCCAAGATATATATTTTAAAAAAACATAAGAACACTTACCCATACGAATAAGCGAGCATTCAGAACTTGAGCTAGCAGGAGGAGGACTAACATGATGTGTGAGTAATTCTTTGTAATGGCTTTCATCCAAAATAACATGGTATGTGCCTAACAAGATGAAAAGAAAAAAAAAAAAACCAGCTTCATAGACATAATGAAGTATACGTTCTATATAATTCTTGTAAAAGTTTTATCATCTGAAAATGTAAATTTTCAAAATAATTTTAGTTAAATCATCACTTTTAAAACCTTATTTAAATAATATATCTAAATCAACTTCTCTAGGAACAACTGTATTTATAATTTATTATTATTACTATTATTATTTTAACATATAAATAGAGACAGGTCTCAGTATGGTAACCAGACTGATCTCAAACTTTTGGCCTCAAGTGATTCTCCTGCCTTGGCCTACCAAAGTGTTGGGATTACAGGCATGAGCCACCATGCCTGGCCAGTAATTACAATTTAATTAAAGACAAGTTATAAAATCTTTATAAAGGAAAACATACAGTAAAACTTCCAGTTTTCCAAGAGTTATAATACTTCTTCTAAATACTGTCTTAAGTACTGAAAACTCTGCATTTTTAGATGACTTCTTTTTTTTTTTTGAGACAGAGTTTCGCTCTTGTTACCCAGGCTGGAGTGCAATGGCACGATCTCGGCTCACTGCAACCTCCGCCTCCTAGGTTCAAGCAATTCTCCTGCCTCAGCCTCCCGAGTAGCTGGGACTACAGGCACGTGCCACCATGCCCAGCTAATTTTTGCATTTTTAGTAGAGACGGGGTTTCACCGTGTTGACCAGGATGGTCTCGATCTCTTGACCTCGTGATCCACCCGCCTTGGCCTCCCAAAGTGCTGGGATTACAGGCATGAGCCACCGCGCCCGGCTTAGATGACTTCTTATAGAATTAATTACATATTTAAGATGACTGACCATATTTTAGACTACTTTAAATTTAATAGCTCACAACAGATTAAAACATCCTAATTTAATAAATTATTTCCTACACAGTAATTATGAGTAAATATCGAGGATATTAGATATATACCACCAGTTTCACGAGCAAGTACGGTGCAAACGCGAACCTCTGCAGACAATCCAATAACAGATACTCTAATTTTAGCTGCCTTTAGGGTCTTCATAAAATCCAAGTAGATAGATAGTTTTAGGAAAGAAGAAAAACATTTAAAAATTAATATATTTGAAAAATAAAAAATGCTCTGAAAACTAGTGATAAATTCACTACATCTACCACAAAGATGGATCACACACACACACACACACAATATATATATATAAAAATAAAATTGCTACAGAATTCTCTTCAGAGTTGTAACTTTGGTTTTGATTTTTTGGTCTACCTTGATTAGATCATAAATATTAGATGGATCACAAGTTGTAAGGCTGCTGAAGATGATTAGTACTTCTCGACTTGTATGTCCGGGCATGTGTCTTAAAAGAAAGATAAAATATACTCCAATTAGGCACAACAAATTACACTACCAAAAAATTTACCCAGAAAGAGTAGTATACATAGGATTACACATTTAGGCTATAGAATATCTCATTTGTTTCAACAATGCAAGGAAAGGTTGTGAGCATATTTTAAATACTTTAATGTCAATTTTTCTAAAATGAGTTATGTACTTCAAAAATGTATTAATTGATTCATTTAACAAACATTTACTGAGCACTCTCAAGTTCTGGGGATAGAGTGATAAACAAGGTTCTCAACATCATGAAGCTTACATTCTAGTAGGTCTGTTTCATACAAAGTCTAAAGTATACCCTAAGAAATACAGCAACAACATATGGATAAACTTTAAACTAAAATGTGGCAATATCACATGGATCAGCTTTAAAGTGTATAAATGTGGCTTAAAAATAGTAACACACACTTCTTTCTCAAACACGATATAGTAGTCCCCTCTTACCTGCAGAGGATACATTCCAAGACCCCCAGTGGATACCTGAAATCAAGGATAGTACGGAACCTTATATATACAGTTGTCCTTCAGTATCCTTGGGGGATTGATTTCAGGCCCTCCTGTGGATACCAAAATCTGCAGATGCTCAAGTCCCAGACATAAAACGGTGTAGTAGGCTGGGCGTGGTGGCTCACGCCTATAATCTCAGCACTTTGGGAGGCTGAGGCAGGCGGATCTTGAGGTCAAGAGTTCCAGACCAGCCTGACCAACATGGAGAAACCCCATCCCTACTAATAATACAAAAGCTAGCTGGGCATGGTGGCACATGCCTATAATCCCAGCCACTCAGGAGGCTGAGGCATGAGAATTGCTTGAACCTGGGAGGCAGAGGTTGTGGTGGGTGAGCCAAGATTGCACCATTGCACTCTAGCCTGGGCAACAAGAGCAAGACTCTGGCTCAAAAAAAAAAAAAAGTCATAGTATTTGCATATAACCTATGCACAACCTCCCATATATTTTAAGTCATCTCTAGATTATTGTTAACACCGAATACGACGTATGCTATGTAAATAATTGTTATCCTCTATTGTTTAGGAAATAATGACAAGAAAAAAATGTCTATTTGTTCAGTACAGGTACAATTTTTTTCCAAATATTTTTGATGTGTAGTTGATTGAATTCACAAAAGCAGAACCCAGGATTCAAAAGGCTGACTATACCATGTTTTTCCCTCTACAGGCATACCTGGGAGATACTGCAGGGCTGGTTCCAGACCACAGCAATAAAGCAAATATCACAATAAATATTTGCAATAAAGGAAGCTGCATGAACTTTCAGGTTTCCTAGTATATATAAAAGTTCTGTTTATACTATACTGTAGTCTAATAAGTGTGCAACAGCATTATATGTAAAAAAAAAAAAAAAAGTACATACCTTAATTAAAATTACTTTGTTGCTAAAAATGCTAAAAATCAACTGAGCCTTCAGTGAATAATATCTTTTTGTTGGTGGGGGGTCTTGCCTTGATGTTGATGGCTGCTGACTGATCAGAGTGATACTTTCTGAAGGCTGAGACGGCTGTGGCAATTTCTTAAAATAAGACAAAGTAGTTTGCCACATGGGTCAACTCTTCCTTTTATGAAATATTTCTCTATGGCATATAATGCTGTTTGATAGCATTTTATTCACAATAGTATGTTTCATTCCTCTGAAACCCCACTGATGCCTTATCAACTAAGTTTATGGGATATTCTTTTTTTTTTGAGACAGACTCTTCCTCTGTCGCCCAGGCTGGATCACAGTGGCATGATCTCGGCTCACTGCAACCTCCACCTCCTGAGTTCAAGCAATTCTCCTGCCTTAGCCTCCCTAGTAGCTGGGATTACAGGCATGTGCCACCACGTCTGGATAATTTTTGTATTTTTAGGAGAGGCAGGGTTTCACCATGTTGGCCAGGCTGGTCTTGAACTCCTGACATCAAGTGATCCACCCACCTCAGCCTCCCAGTGTGCTGGGGTTATAGGCGTGAGCCATCACATCCATCCAGTGTAGGTATTTTGACTACCTTCCATGAATCACATTTCAAATGGCAAATCCTTTCCCGAAGATTTTCAATGTAGTTTGCCCAGATCCAGCTATGGCAGTCACAGCCTTATGATATGTATTTCTTAAATAATCAAGATTAGAAAGATTAAAGTATTCCTTTATCCAAGGGTTACAGAATGAATGCTGTGTTAGTAGGCATAAAAATAACATTAATCTCCTTGTACATCTCCCATTGGAGTTCTTGAGTGACTGGGTGCATTGTCAATGAGCAGTAATATTTTGAAATAAATCTTTTTTCTGAGATAGATCTTAACAATGGGCTTAAAATATTCAGTAAGCCATGCTGTAAACAGACATCCTATCATCCGGGCTTTGTTATTCCATTTGCAGAACACAGACTGAGTAGATTTAGCATAATTCTTTAGGACTCTGGGATTTTCAAATGGTAACAAACATTGGTGCCAACATCAAGTCACCAGCTGCATTAGCCCCTGACAAGAGAGGAAGCCTGTCCCATGAAGTTCTGAAATTGGGCATTCACTTTTTTTAGCTATGAAAATCCTAGACAGCATCTTCTTCCAACAGAGGGCTGTTTTATCTACATTAAAAATATGAGGTCAGGTACAGTGGCTCACACTTGTAATCCCAGCACTTTGGGAGGCTGAGGCAGGAGGACTGCCTGAGCCCAGGAGTTCAAGACCAGCCTGGGCAACATGGTGAACCCTACACCTCTACAAAAAAAAAAAAAAAAAAAAAATAGCTGGGCACAGCGTGGTGGCACATGCCTGAAGTCCCTGCTACTTGGGGAGCTGAGGTGGGAGAACAGCTTAAGCCTGGGAGTTTGAGGCTGCAGTGATCCATGATCGCACTACTACACTCTAGGCTGGGTGACAGAAAGCGAGACCCTGTCTCAAGAATAAACAACAAATAAAAAAAAAAAAAAAAGAAAATGTGGTATTTAGTGTAGCCACCTTCATCAATTATCTTAGCTAGATCTGGATAACTTGCTGCAGCTTCTACATCAGCACTTGCTGCTTCCTCTTGCACTTAGAGATGGCTTCTTTCATTAACTTCATGAGCTCAGTTCTGTTAGCTTCAAACTCTTCTTGTGCAGCTTTCTCACTGCTCTCAGCCTTCACAGAATTGAAGAGAATTAGGGCCTGGCTCTGGATTAGGATTTGACTTAATGGACTATTGTGGCTACTTTAATCTTCTATCCAGATCATTAAAACTTTCTCCATATCAGCAATAAAGCTGTTTCACTTTCTTATCATTCATGTGTCCCCTGAAGTAGTGCTTTGAATTTCCATTATTTTTAAAATTTTTTTGAGACAGGATCTTGCTCTACCACACAGGCTGTAGTAGCATAATCATAGCTCACTACAGCCTCAAACTACTGGGCTCAAACCTCCTGCCTCAGCCTCCTGAGAAGGTAGGACTACAGATGCTCGCCACTGTGCTTGGCTATTTTTGTTTGTTTGTTGTTTGGCAGAAATGGTGGTGGGGAGTCTTGTTATATTACCAGGGCTGGTCTTAAACTCATGGCCTCGGGTGATCCTCCCACCTCAGCCTCCCAAAGTGTTGCAATTACAGGTAAGAGCTACCACACCCAGCCCAGTACTTTTAATTTCCTTCAAGAACTCTACCTTTGCATTCACAATCTGACTAAGTGTTTAGCACAAGAGACACAGCTTTCAGCCTGTCTTGCATTTTGACATGCCTTCCTCACTAAGCTCAATCATTTCTAGCTTTTGATTTAAAGTGAGACATGCGACTCCTCCTTTCTCTTGAACACTTAGAGGCCACTGTAGGGTTATTGGTTTAATTCCAATATTTTTGTGTCTTAGGGGATAGGGAGGCCCAAACAGAGGGAAGGAGCCTGGGAAACGGACAGTTGGTAGAACAGTCAGAACACACATACCACTTATCAATTATGTCTGTTATCTTATATGGACACAGTTTGTGGTGCCCTAAAATAATTACAATAGTAACATCAAAGATAACTGATCACAGATCACTGTAACAGATATAACAATAATTTACAAAGCTTGAAATATTCCAAGAACTACCTAAGTGTGATATAGAGGCATGAAGTGAGCACAAACTGTTAAAAAAAAAATGGCACCAACAGACTTGCTCAACACAGAGTTGTCATAAACTGTCAGTTTGTTAAAAAAAAAAAAAAAGTTATCTGAGAAGTCTAATAAAGCAAAGTACAACAAAATGAGGTGTGCCTGTACATATACACCTACGATGAAGTTTAACGTATAAATCAGGTACAGTAAGATAAACAACAATAACTAAATAGAACAATTATAACAATATGCCAGCATCACTACTCCTGCACATTGGGGTAATTATTAAGTAAAATAACACAAACACTGCAATAGCTTGACAGTCAGTAACAACAGTTAATCTGATGACTTAGGCCGTTACATGGGTGGGCAGCATATACAGTGTGGATCTGCAGGAGTGAGGGATGATTCACGTCCTGGGCAGGGCAGAGAGGTAAGGTGTAGGATTTCATCATACGACCCAGAATGGCATGCAACTTAAATCTTATGAATTATTTATTACTGAAATTTTCAATATTTTTCAGCCCAAGAGTAACTAAAATTATGGAAAGTGAAACCACAGATAAGGGGGGATTATTGTAATTTAACCTCATAGTAATTCAGAGTCATAATAATCATGAACGTTAATCTTGTATACCATTTAGTTAAAATGATAGCTTGTGGAATTGTGGTACCAGTTTTCACTTATACTAACTAGTGGTTTCTATGCTTTCCGCAGCAAGTTTATCAGTTAGTTATAGCTTTTCCCCTTATATTTTCATTGTTATTTTCTCAGCTGTTACTGGTAGACCCTGCTACTGTACTTACCCCTATTACATGTGTTACCTCATTCTCATCCACTTTAAAAGTATCTATCATGTAAAGGTATAAGGTCTGAGCCAGGGCAGACTATCCAGAGATAAAATATATAAGCTTTAGGGAGGCTGAGGCGGGTGAATCGCTTGAGGCCAGGAGTTCAAGACCAGCCTGGCCAACATGGTGAAACTCTATCTGTACTGAAAATACAAAAATTAGCTGGGCATGGTGACAACCACCTGTAATCCCAGCTACTAGGGAGGCTGAGGCACAAGAATCGCTTGAACTTAGAAGATGGAGGTTATAGTGAGCTGAGATCGTGCCACTGCACTCCCACCTGGGTGACAGAACAAGGCTCTGTCTAAAAAAAAAAAACACATGAGCTTTAACTATACCAAGTATTTCCTTTGGGGGGTCTTAGCTTTATTCCATACAGCTGAACTTGCCATGCAAGTGTGCTATTAATTTACAGGTATATTAAGTTGGTTCAAAAGTAATTGCGGTTTTGACCATTACTTTCAAAATAAATTAATAAATGTTAATAAAGGTATAACCAACTTACAATTATTATACTACACTAAATCTCATTTTTAATAAAATTTTTTTCATCAACATATTTCTTTTGTACTATTGATACTGTGTACAGTTTTAAATTATACTTTTATAAAATCTTTAATAATATCCTACTAACATGTAAAATAAAAATTACTGCCAGGCGCGGTGGCTCACGCCTGTAATCCTAGCACTCTGGGAGGCCGAGGTGAGTGGATCACCTGAGGTCACGAGTTCAAGACCAGCCTGGCCATCATGGTGAAACCCCATCTTTAAAAATACAACAAAATAAAATAAAAATAAAAATTACTAACCAACACCATATTAAACATCATAAATGACATTACATATTTTTCCTACTTAACAATTTTGTTACAGGTGGGTTTATGGGCCCCATATTAACACATCATTTCAACTTAACTCATTTAAAAAACTTCTAAATCAATTATAAATAATGTATAATACTAACTTTAGAGTTTGCATAGCCATACTTAAGGAATTATAAAGAGATGGCTCTCCATGGCAGGTCATATCCACAGCTTTCTTCAAAGACGTTGTATGTTTTCTTGGGTTTCCTAAAATAAAAATAATCTTTTAACAAAATCCTATATATTATAAATACAAATAATCTCCTTATAGACTAGCATACTTTAAAGTAATATTAACCTAGAGCGCATTTTTACTCTTAATATTTCCATATTTCATCATTTTTAAGACCAATACATTTTCACATTTTAACATCTCTGAAATCAGCATGTGTTTAACAATCACTAGTAGCCAGCAGCACTTGTAATACAGTTGTCTTTGCCTGCTCATATGCAACCCTACAAATAAGTCTTCATACGCTGTTGCTTCAATTGCATTATGTATATTGTCCTCTTTATGGTGAGTTTAACTGCCATTTACAATGTTTTTTAGGGCCAGACGCGGTGGCTCATGCCTGTAATCCCAGCACTTCGGGAGGCCAAGGTGGCCAGAACACCTGAGGTCAGGAGTTCGAGACCAGCCTGGCCAACATGGTGAAACCCCGTCTCTACTGAAAATACAAAATTAGCCAGGCATGATGGCGCATGCCAGTAATCCCAGCTACTCGGGAAGCTGAGGCAGGAGAATCACTTGAACCTGGGAGGGGGAGGTTGCAGTGAGTTGAGATCGCACCATTGCACTCCAGTCTAGGCAACAAGAGCAAAATTCTGTCTCAAAAATAAACAGTAAAATGTTTTTAGATAGGTTGTTAATACAAAAGGCTGTATTTTTATGTAGAAAGGTGTGGAACACAAGTGAGGCATAAATTTATTATTAATGAAGCAAGTATTCATTAATGGAAGAATGCATGCAATTCCATATTTTTCTTGAGGTAAGAAATTAAGAGCTTTACAAGACCTAAGAAAGGAACATTCCCACAAATAGACAAAGCTGTGTTATCTGCTCCTACCAAACAGCATCTGAAAAGATTGTCTATCTTATACCAAGCAATTCAAATGAAGGAGGGGAAAAGCTGCCAAATTCTTTTTTTTTCTTTTTAATATAAAAATTTTTTATAGATAGGATCTGGCTCCATTGCCCAGGCTGGAGTGCAATGGGGAGATCTTGGCTCACTGCAACCTCTACCTCCCAGGATCAAATCAACCTCCCACCTCAACTTCCCAAGTAGCTGGGACTACAGTTGCCCGCCACCATACCCAGCTAAATTTTTTTGTATATTTTTGGTAGAGAGTGAGTTTTGCCATGTTGTCCAGGCTAGTCCTAAACTCCTGGGATCAAGCAATCCTCCTGTCTCTCAGCCACCCAAAGTGCTGGGTTTACAGATGTAAGCCACCACGCTAGGACCCCAAAGTGACAGACAGTGAAATTACCAAGAAGCTAATATAACCAATTCATATATCATTTGATACTGTGTTAAAATTTAACTACCAGGACTTTTCCTTCTTAATGGCTCATAAAAGTATCTTATAATTGATGGAATTTGAGGTTCAATGAAATATAGTATTCTGTAAACATTTTCCATTTCAGCACTGTCTTTGTATCAATCAATAATCTAAGTATCATTAAATTGACTTTATCATACAATATAATTACAATATAATTCATCAAAGTACTTCTATACTATTAAACATTCAATTTCTAATCTGTCACTATTATACACAATGTTGCAAAGAGTATCTTTGTAGACTGATCATTCTCCTCCCATAACATTTCCTAAACATAATTTCAGGAGCAATTTTTCTAAAAAATATTAATTTATAAGACTATCAGTTTTCTAAAAAATATTAATTTATAAGACTATCAGTGGCCGGGTGTGGTGGCTCATGCCTGTAATCCCAGCACTTTGGGAGGCTGAGGTGGACGGATCACGAGGTCAAGAGATACTAAAAATACAAAAATTAGCTGGGCATGGCAGCACACGCCTGTAATCCCAGCTCCTCAGGAGGCTGAGGCAGGAGAATCACTTGAATCACTTTAACCCAGGAGGCAGAGGTTGCAGTGAGCCATTGTACTCCAGCCTGGGAAACAGAGCAAGAGACTCCTTCTTGGTAGGGGGATGGTGGGGAGGGGAGGTGTGGGGAAAGAAAGAAAAAGAAAACTGCAGGTTATTTGGAGTGAGTAAAGTGAGAGGAAGGAAGACTGACCCTATATCCCTACCTTGGGGGAACCATCCTTCTCCCACTATATAATAATCCTGCTTAGTTCATGTGGTGCTGACTCTACTTCTATCCTGCTCTGGGCATAGGCAGGTAATCCAGGCACACAAACAAAATACTTCATTCCTTGGTCACTTTGTTCATGGATGGGCAGATCATAAGTCAGGCCAATCAGGGTCCTCCCTAGACTTGTGCTGAAGCCATAGGCTATCGGTACCATGTAGACTGGGACTATTAAGAGACATCTTTAGAAATTCCAGAAAATCTATCTGAGGATGAAGCCAGACAAAGCCAGGACCCCAACATATGCAGCAACTACATATGAAATCAGCCCACCTTTGAGCATAAGCCAAAAATTTTCCTTCTGCACTTAAGCTAGTTTGACATTCTTTTGGTTACTTACAACTAAGTTTATTGGATCACTCCATGCCAATGTACATTTGACTTCTCAAAGTCATAATGAAAAACTACTGATGAAGAAAGTATGTCATTTCCCTTATGTGTGTTAACAAAGATAAAAGGTTGAGAAACATTTTTAAGGGATAGCGTATTTCACGGAAAATAAAACAGAATCAGTGATGCTAATTTGTAACAGCATATATACCAAAGCAAATAAAAACTGCCATTACTATCCTTTGAAACTAAAATTCAATTAGATATGTTACGGAAGCAGAAAAATTGATTCATTAGCAATAGCTATAGTTCAGTTTTTATACGTTTTCCTTTTTAAATTAGATGAACTTTTTAAGAATTTAATTTTAACTGGATTTTATAAATGGTTACAATAATTATATTTTAATATTTTCAGGGTAAGCACATATTGATTTTAAATAAAAACATTTTTATTCAATGTAATATTATTTACCACTATGCAGAATTCAATTTAGAATAGTTAACCTTATATCCTAAGAATATAATGGTGGGGAAGATGTTATTAAATTGTTTCACCTAGAGAGCCAGAGGAAGCCTTCAGGTTACTTATTAAGCAGCCATACAAAGAGTTATGAGGTTGGGTAAATAAAGCAAAGTCCTTGAGTCATGTAAAGGTAATTTTATGCATACCTGAGAGTTCAGTCAGTTTTTCAGCTCTTTTACTCTTAGTTACAATTATTCCAATCTTGAAATAAAACCAAAAATTATTATTAATAAGTTATTTCCTCCTAATAAGAATACATAAAATTCCTGTAGATAATATTGGGACAGAAAAAAAAGAATTTATATAGCTAAAATAAGCTAGTAACTACAAAAGAAAGCAACATGTGAGAAACTTTTTCTCATGGGTGTTTTTGGCAAATAAATTTAGCTATGAGTTAACTGTATATTAACTTTTAGAGTTATTATGTTTTTCATTGATAAGTATGCCAGAAACTGGTTAAACAATCTGGGTAATTCACAAAATACATGTCCACTTTTTAAAAAATAAATTACAGCTAGGCGTGGTGGCTCACACCTGTAATCCCAGCACTTTGGGAGGCCGAGGCGGGCAGATCACGAGGTCAAGAGATCGAGACCATCCTGGCCAACATGGTGAAACCCTGTCTCTACTAAAAAATACAAAAATTGGCTGGGTGTGGTGGCATACGCCTGTAGTCCCAGCTACTCGGGAGGCTGAGGCAGGAGAATTGCTTGAACCCAGGAGGCAGAGTTTGCAGTGAGCCGAGATCACGCCACTGCACTCCAGCCTGGCAACAGTGCGAGACTCCGTCTCAAAACAAACAAATAAATAAATAAATAAATTACATTGGGCAGCAAAATAGGAATCTAATTCTGAATTTCATCATTTATATACGTACCTGACTAATAGGATTTTGATCAAAATATTCCTCTACAAAGTATTCCAACAACTGTTAAAAAAAAAAAAAAAAATACATACTAGATAAAGGCAAAATAACAACCATATAAAACATGTCCAATTGATGTTTGTGAAAGCTGTTTATCAAGCCTCACTTCTCATGACTTTTAAACTTACAGATTTTCAAAATATGTTAATAAAAACATTAAATAATAAAAACCTTAATTTGAAATGGTGGGTTTGAGCTAGGTTTTAAAAGATGGAACCATTTGGATGTGCCAGAAAAAAATTTAAACAAGGGAAACGTCCAATGAAGAGATGGGAGAATGAACGGAATTAAGAATAGGTTTTGTTGAATTAGGAATAATATGAATGTGTTTGTAATCTGAGGAGACAGATTTAAGTAAGGCAAAGGAGAATGAAGATTCAATAAAGAAAAGGAATAACTGACAAAGCAAGATCCTGATGTGGGGTGGGAGGATAGAAATTAAAAACACAAATAATTAGCTATGTTGGTTTATAATCTCTTTAAATGACCTGGTAGTACTTCTACTTAGCTATCATTAGTATTAACTAAAAATACAAAGCAAAAAATTTTTTCTTAAATTGCATTCTTTAAAAATACCCTTAAGAATCCAGTGTTCTTCCCCACTTTTTTAGTAAAAATTTAAGTGATTTTAGAACAAATTTAAATGATTTAGCATAAATTTAAATTTTACCTTTAAAGTACATGTCAGTCTATTAGGCTTTAAATCTTGGTCTTCCATTGTTCTTGATCCATCTACTACCACATAAAGGTGACGCATCTACCAGAAAAAACAAAGGGTCAATTTCAAGTACTTGTTTTGTTTTGTAGACACTGGGTCTCACTTTGTTGCCCAGGCTGATGTCAAACCCCTGGGCTCAAACAATCCTCCCACCTTGGCCTCCCAAAGTGCTGGGATTATAGGTGTGAGCCACTGTGCTCACACCTCAAGTGACATTTTGACTAGTAAAAATGACATTTAATAATTATGTATTCTATGCATATATTTTTAATGTATTATTTTAAAAAGTTTGTTTTGCTATTGTTTTTTCTAGCAAGCTAGAATGTTTCTCTAACCCAAACTAGTTCTGTACTAGTAAAAGAAAAAATAAAGACATACCATTCCAAGTCGAACTTGTCCATGATGCTCAAATACTCTGTTAAAATTATACAAACATTTTAATGGAATTCCATATACTATCCCCTACACAAAAAAATAAATACAACTTTCCAATTGACCTGCTTTTTCTTTTTTCTAATCTGATTAAGAATGTCATAACGTGCATTTTTTAGTGGAGTAAATAATTAACTTATGGAATACACATAATTATAGTTATTGTAGATAGTCACTAAAGACCATTTCCTGCTGAGGCAAGGGTAGGTGGCTAGTTCTTTCCCCATGGTTAGAAGGCAACAGGTCAGCTCCCTGAAACACAGTTGAAATGAAGTACTGAGGAGTGTTTATAGCTAGAAAGGCTTAAAATGAATATATTTTACCTTTTTAACACACATAGGAAGAGGTTACATACCTTTTTCTCTTTGCCTTAAATAGAATGTCTTCTATTGTAGCTTTAAGTGATCCAGATTCATCTTCTTTAAGAATCTCCCTATAAGTCATAATTATTTGTTTGAAAAGATAAGCTAAAATGATTACTAGCCCAAATGAAATGAAAGTACATCTCCACATAAAGATTTACATACGAGTGTTCATGGCTGCATTTTCCTAACAGCCAAAAACTGTAAAGAACATAAATATCCACAGACCAGTGAAAGGATAAACAATAATGTGGCATAACTATAGATGGGAATACTATTCAGCAGTAAAAAATGAAGTATTAATACACGCTGCAACATGGATGAGTCTTGAAAATAGGTGAAAGCCAGCCACAGCAGATCACTTATTATAGTCACGCACTGCTTACTGACAGGGATACATTCTGAGAAATGTATTGTTAGGCAATTTCATCATTGTGTGAATATCATAGGGTATACTTACACAAACCTAGATGGTATAGGCTATCCCACGCCTAGGCTACAAACCTGTACAGCATGTTACTATACTGAATATCTGAGACAACTGTAACACAATGGTCAGTATTTATATATCTAAACATACATAGAAAAGGTACAGTAAAAATATCATATTATATCATGGGACCACTGTCATTTATGCGGTCTTTGACCAAACATCATTATGCGGCACATGACTGTATATGGTCACATTTTTGTGAAATGTTCAGAAAAGGTTAAATTTAGAGACAAAAAGGTAGATTAATGATTGCCTAAGGGTGGAAGTAGGAATGAAATTAATTGTAAATGGATATGAAGGATCTTACTGGAGTGGTTAAAATGTTCTAGAATTGGTTTATGGTGACAGCTGCAGAGCTCAGTAAATTTTCTATTAATAAAATCACTGAATTGTACATTAGAAATGGGTAATTTTAACATATGCTAAATATACCTTAATAAAGTTGTTAAAAAAAAAAAAAAAAGACAACGTCTAAAAGACAGGGCAATAATGCTCTCCTTACCATGTTCTTTCATAGCCTCCTTCCCATCGCTTAGTTCTTTCAGGTTCTTCATCCATTTTTTAAAAAATGTATTTTATTATTCAATAATCTGTAAAAAACCAATAGAATGTAAGTTATCTAAAGATGTTTGTTACAAAATGCATCCAATTAAATTAGAAAATTAGACACATATATGAAGCAAAAAAAAAAAAAATCAGAATGCCAGGTCATCTTATTCTTTGTATTTTACTCAATAATTGTCGTTAGATAAAAATCCTCATAGAATTCCATTTCTCATTTCTAAGAAATAATATGAACACTTATACACAAACTTGGCACCAATAAAAATAAGCATCTTTTTACAATTTGTAAAAGAACAAAAATGCTTTATAGATATGTCACATGACAAACTGTAGAATTGTGAAGAGTACGGGTGTAGCTGAACAAGATTAGACACAACTAATTATTATAGCTGAGTGACATAAGTGATTCATTGCACTATCTCTCCATCTTTGTGTATGTCTGAATTTTCTCGTAATCAAAAGTTTTTAAATGACATTTATTATTTACAAATCGGTAAACGCTTATGGCTTATAATTTAAAAAAAAAAATACAAAATTAAGGCCGGGCA
>PVKV010015862.1:20932-52678 GCA_004027835.1 Alouatta palliata
TCAACATGGTGAAACCCCGTCTCTACTAAAAATACAAAAATTAGCTGGGCATGGTGGCACGTGCCTGTAGTCCCAGCTACTTGGGAGGCTGAGGCAGGAGAATTGCTTGAACCCAGGAGGCGGAGGTTGCGGTGAGCCGAGATCGCGCCATTGCACTCCAGCCTGGGTAACAAAAGCGAAACTCCGTCTCCAAAAAAAATACAAAATTAAACATACTTCTTTGAGACAGCTCCAAACTGCTTTCCATAGTGGCTGAACTAATTTACATTCCTAGCAACAGTGGAGAAGCATTCCCTTTTCTCCACAACCTTGCCAACATCTGTTATTTTTTGACTTTTGATAACACCTATTCTGACTGGTGGTGAGATGGTTTTGTGGTTTTGATTTGCATTGTGGTTTTGGTTTGCATTTCTCTAATGATCAGCAATGCTGAGCATTTTTTCATATATTTGCTGGATACATGTATGTTGATCCAACAATCCCATTACTTTCTAGTAGAGACAGGAAAATTCTCTAAAGTGCTGGGATTACAGGCGTGGCAATGTTCTCAATGTTTTTAAACTCAAATTCTTGGCAGGACACAGTGGCTCAAACCTATAATCCCAGCACTTTGGGAGGCCAAGGTAAAAGTATTGCTTCAGTTCAGGAGTTCCAGACCAGCCTGGGCAATAAAGTGAGACCTCGTCTCTACAAAACATCCAAAAATTAGCTGGGCGAGGTGGCGAGTACTTGTAGTCCCAGCTACTTGGGAGGGTAAAGCAGGAGGATGGCTTGAGCCCAGGAGAGTCGCTGCAGTGAGTTGTGCTCACTACTGCACTCCAGACTGGGTGACAGAGTGAGACCCTGTCTCAAAATAAATAAACAAAAATAGAAACTGAGAGACTTTTCAGCTGATCACATCAAAGGACTTCTCATATATATTTTTATCAGTGGTCGGTTTCCTGGAATCCAACCCCAAACAATCCACATCCCTCAGCATATGCCTACCGGTGTGATTCTTGTTATATGAACTCCGAATGGTATCTGCAAACAAATCAGAGCACCAAACATCGCGATGTAAGAAGCTTTTCCCCATACCTTATCCTGCCAAGTACTATGAAACTGGCAAGGGTGATTATTGTCCTTATTTTTCAGGTATGGGATTCAGGGTCAGAGGCTGGTCCCTCTCTCAATCGGGTCACAAACTCGAACCCTGAACGATGATTTCTAAAAGTCGCGCTTTTATTTAGGGAGGGAGGGCCTGCAGCCTCCAATGCTACTGAGCGGCTCCCAGAC
Organism: Alouatta palliata; assembly: GCA_004027835.1. NCBI lineage: Eukaryota > Metazoa > Chordata > Mammalia > Primates > Atelidae > Alouatta > Alouatta palliata. Next base: position 22,208 of record PVKV010015862.1, read on the forward strand.
GAAAGTTACCTTCCTCTGCCTTCACACGCTTCCTCACATCCACCTTCCCTGCAAGCCCAGGCAGGGCAATTCAGCCTCTGTTGCCCGCCACGAAAACCCTCCTAGCCGCCTAGCTAGCCAGATGGCCTGCCCCACCTCTCCGCCTCACAGACTTCCAACCCGTGGACTCACCGGCCCCGCTGGAAGGACGCTCAGCCGGAAGCTCCGCCCCGCTGCTTTAGGTGCGACCCCGAAGTCCTTCCGCCGCGCGCTGCCGCCAAGCCGAAACGTTCCGGATGTTGCAGGCAGCAGCTGCCAGAGCGGGGCGCTCGGGTGCAGGCATGCCCGGCGCTGACTTCGGGCGCGGGAAGGGACCGCCTTCCAGCTGGAATTCACTGAGAACCATAAAGAGTGATCGCCATTCGTTCTCGGAAGGTCGAAGGCTCTGCAGCCGTCGACCTGAGTTCTGAGGAGCTCGATCTTGTTTTTCTACATCTAATAGGTTGGGATGAAGGACCCTGGCCATAGAAGCAAGGCCAGAGTTATCCTTGATTCCTGCTGTGTATTTCAGGACTCCTCCATTGCTCTTGCTGTTCATTCAGCTAACATTAATCATCTGCTTTGGACCTGATGCATGTCTAAGCAATGAAAAACTGACAAAAAGTCCTTGCTCTCGTGGAGAGTTTTCCCTCTCCAAGGGGAGTCAGTATGAAGAAAAACATATACTATATGAAATGGTGATAGTGCTGTGGAGAAAAACTAAGCATTGAAGAGGGAAAATTGCAGTTTAAAGTAGAGTGGCCAGGCTGGGAGCGGTGGCTCACTCCTGTAATCCCAGACACGGAGATTTGGGAGGCCAAGGGGGGTGGATCATCTGAGGGCAGGAGTTCGAGACCAACCTGGCCAACATGGTGAAACCCTCATCTCTACTAAAAATACAAAATTTTAGCCGGGCCTGGTGGCAGGCGCCTGTAATCCCAGCTACTCGGGAGGTTGAGACAGAAGAATCCCTTGAACTCGAGAGACAGAGGTTGCAGTGAGCCGAGATCACGCCATTTTCACTCCAGCCTGGGTGACAGAAGCAAAACGCCGTCTCAAAAAATAAAGTGAAATAGGGTGGCCAGGAATCCTCGCTGAGGAGACAGTTAAGCCATGACCTGGATGAGGAAGGGTGTTAACCCTGCTGATACCTAGGGAAAAAGCTCTTCAGACAAAGAGAACTGCAAGTGCAAAGGCCCTGAGGTAGAAGTGCATTGGGGTCTTTGACGACTGCAGGAGTGAGCAGGGGATAAGTGGTGGCAGCTGCAATCAGAAGTGTAAGGTGGGGAGGAGAGGCCGTGAGCATTGCTAAGAACTTTGGAGGAATCGTGTTGTGATGGCTTGGACCAGCAGCTGGTGAGCAGTGACTGAATTCTTGATCTTCCCGATACACTGGATGCGTGTTATGAAAAAAGAATCAAAGATACCTCCAAAGTCTTTAGCTCAGCAACCGAAAGGTTGGAGTTGCAATTACTAAAATGTTGGCGGAGTCAGTAAGATCAATTCCGTTTTGGACAAGTCGTTTGAGTGCCGATTAATACAAGTGGAATCACTGGCATACCTGAGAAATGGAGAGGCAGCGCATCCCCACCGACAGACGATCAGAAAACGATTAGGAATAACAAAGGCACTGCAGAAGCTGGAGCCTCTTTCCTTCTGCATCAGCATATTCATCCCCTCCATCGTCTTTATTTTATTGTTGCAAAATTCTTCTCATCTCGGTTGTCTCCCTCAAAAATATAAACAGAAGGTATCTTGCATAGCAATGGAAAGAACAGCCCTGGATTGAAAATCAGGCTCTGACACACTGGCTGGGTGACCTCAAGCAAGTCACAACCGAAGTCTGAACTAATGTGTAAAATGGAGTTGTCTCCACCAACCCTACAGGGCTCAGTGGCAACTCTGTAACCAGTCTCATTTCTTCCCAGAAGACAAGATTTTCTTGTTTAGTTTTTGTGTTGTCTTTGCATGAATTTTTTTTTTTTTTAAGACTCAGTCTCGCCGGGCGCCGTGGCTCACGCCTGTAATCCCAACATCCCAGCACTTTGGGAGGCCGAGGCGGGCGGATCACGAGGTCAAGAGATTGAGACCATCCTGGCCAACATGGTGAAACTCCGTCTCTACCAAAAAAATACGAAAATTATCTGGTCTGGTCATGGTGGCGCTCGCCTGTAGTCTCAGCTACTCGGGAGGCTGAGGCAAGAGAATTGCTTGAACCTGGGAGGCGAAGGTTGCAGTGAGCCGAGATCGCGCCACTGCACTCCAGCCTGGCACCTGATGACAGAGCGAGTCTCTGTCTAAAAAAAAAAAAAAACGACTCAGTCTCTCTCTTATCCGCCAGGCTGGAGTGCAATGGCATGATCTTGGCTAACTGCAACCTCTGCCTTCTGGATTCAAGCAATTCTCCTGCCTTAGCTTCCTGAGTGGCTGGAATTACAGGCGCCTGCCACCACGCCCGGCTAATTTTTGTATTTTTAGTAGAGATGGGGTTTCACCATATTGGCCAGGCTGGTCTCCCGCCTTGGCCTCCCAAAGTTCTGCGATTACAGGCGTGAGCCCCACGCCCGGCAAAAAAAAGTATTTAAAGGGAGAGGAGAAATTCGTTGTGCAATGTCAGGAAGCTTCCATGCTTGCCTCCCTCCCACTTTTGATCCCATTAGAGGACTCACACACAAACTCCACATTTTTCCTTTTGTGCCTTTCCTTCCTATCCACACTTTTCCTTCCTTCCTTCCATCAATCCTAACCAACCATCCTATTGCAAGATAGGATGCATTCCTCTAGGACAAACAGCCTAGAGGAAAAGACTTTAAGGAAAACCAGGGACCGCGCGGGGTGGTTCACGCCTGTAATCTCACCACTTTGGGAGGCCGAGATGGGTAGATCACCTGAGATCAGGAGTTCAAGACCAGCCTGGCCAAAATGGTGACACCCCATCTCTATTTATATAAATAAAAAAAAAAAGAAAAGAAAAAAAAAAAAAAAGGAAAACCAGGAAAAGGACAGAGGATTCCCCAATAGCTATAAAACTATTTGTGAAGAGAGAAGACTTAAAGAGTTTTCCTAACTGTAATACTTGCTCTGTAGAGATTCTAGACATGGATGTTAAGATTCAACTAGGAATGGTACTAAAGTAAAACAATCTAAAACATGCATAAATCTATAATCTCTTGGCATGCTTATGACTGACATAATATTCTAATCACATACAAAGTGGTAGAATAAATTATGTAACCTACTCAGATGCTTTTTTCAACTTGCAAAACTAACTATAAATAATGGAAAAATCTGTTCTTTGCCTATGAGTGGCTAGACACAATCAACAGGGTTAGGACGTTCAGTCATCTTAGCCAGTGGATCGAACTGAGATGTAAAAAGCATGCAACCTGAATAGACAGGTTCCCTCACAGGAAAACTAAATTATTCCAGAAAGCCTCATTGAAAACTTCCGTAACTGACAACAGTATCTAACAATCGTGATTTTGATGTGCAAACTTTGCTCTATCCTAAAGAAGCATTTGTTTATCATGTAAAAATAGTAAGAATGCCAAACCTGCATTCTCTGCCTAGAATTCAAAAGAATTTACACTCTAAGGCTGCACCCAGCACAGACCAATCATATGGGATCGGATGATACCCACACTTTAAAAAACATAGTTTGCTTTCAGAAAACTTGTTAAAGTGCCCTCGAGATTTCTCCCCTTTCCTCCTCCCCGTCCCCTCCCCTGGCAAAAAAGAAAACTTGTTAAACTTTCACCTTCTGGCTTTGGAAGACAGGGGTAGCTAGGCATATTTACTTTTGGACAAGGACTGAGTCACACATTAACTATGAGATTATTACAAATATATTTTACATATACAAAAAACTGAAGTAAGGGGGGGCTAATTTCTCCAAGGTCCCACAGCAAGTAACTGCATAAGGGCAAAGCAAAATTAGGACAACACATGCACGCAATACCAAGGAGGTCTTGTGGCAGCAACAGGAAACCTTTTGGAGACACACTTCCACATTTCATTGTAGTCATACACAAAACCTTAGTTACGGATCCATGCTTCTCGTAACGCCAGAATGGCACTATTCTAATTTACGAACACAATGTTTTCTAAAAACTACCCAAATTATTGAATTGTTTTTGCCCACTTCTTCCCATTAGAATAAATGTAGACAGTAAGAAACACGTGAGGGATGATGTAGTCCTCCATCAAATTTGTCCTTTCACACAAGACGGCATGGTGTAGTGTAGCAGAATCATGAGCTGCCAGGAAATTATGAAGTCTGATTTCTCCAGCTGTCTTTGAAAAAGTCCAGATGGGAAACACTTCCATCCTGATGCTGAAGCAAGGAGAATGTCCTTGTGTGAGGAATTCTCACAACACCAACTGAAGCTATGGTTTCTGGAGCCATGATAAAAGCACTTTTCTGCCCTGATTCTTCTTTACACACATGTACCCATTCAGGTCTTTACAGGTATTTCCCAGGAAGCCTTTATGTTAAAAGTACTTAAAATGCACTCAGTATTAAAATAGGATACTTTATTTACATTATAGTGATCTCACATTAGCCAATCCATTGATTAACAAAGTCAGCACAGGATGGAAGTATAGAATCTAACAGTCCTGGCTGGGTGTAGTGGCTCATGCCTGTAATCCTAGCACTTTGGAAGGCCAAGGTGTGTGGATCACCTGAGGTCAGGAGTTTGAGACCAGCCTGGCCAACATGGTGAAACCCCGTCTCTACTAAAAATACAAAATAAATTAGCTGGGCACAGTGGCGCAAGCCTGTAATCCCAGCCACTCGGGAGGCTGAGGCAGGAGAATTGCTTGAACCCAGGAGGCGGAGGTTGCAGTGAGCCAAGATCACGCCATTGCACTCCAGCTTGGGTAACAAGAGGGAAACTCTGTCCCAAAAAAAGAATAACAGTCCAAGAGATCAAGATCCTAATCCCTTGTTTTGCCACTTGTTAGTGTATCATATCATTAGTGCCTTGTCTATAAAACAAGAATAAGAAATGGTCACATGTCAAAGATTGTTGTGAGGATTAAATATCATGTATGTATTTATGTATATATAACTTATTTACTACAAATACTAGTTGACTTCATTTTATTAAAAAAAAAGATAAGATGCACATGTAACAAAACATTAACATGTTATTTCTGGGTGGTTGATACTTGTATTTTACACTTCTCTGTATTTCTTTAAATTTTTCAAAATAAAATATTGATCCTATATACTTTTAATACAAAGTCACACATGTAGGACATCACTTTATATGCAGGGAATCTTTATAAAATGAACTATGTGCTTTCAACAAACTCCTTAGAAGAATGGTTTATAAAAAAGCAGAATTGCAACAAGAACCATAGGTCAGAAACGGAAGGGCTGTTAGAAATCTAATCTAAACCTCTGACTTTCTAGACTAGGAACTGATTGAGTGGCTTTTCGAATTTACGTCCAGCTGGTTAATGCCAACACCAAGAGAAACACTCTGATCCTGGTTTCCTAAAATGGTATTTGGAATAAATACATGTGAAATTTTTCTCATTTTAAAATTTCAAAGTCCAATTTTATGGCACAACTTTACAATGCAAATTCTTCCTATTTCATTTTCTGCATACAGCTGAGTAATTTTGTTTTGTGAAAATGCTGACAAATTTGCCTTGATGAATTAAATACACTGACTTTCAGAACAAGTTATTAAAAACTTAACACAGAAAAGGCAGTTAAAGGTGCTCATCAAGAGTCCTTTTCATTTGGTATAAACCCAAAAGCTATGAAAATACCTTTTATACTGGCCAGGCATGGTGGTTCACACCTGTAATCCCAGCACTTTGGGAGGCCAAGGCGGGCAGATCACCTGAGGTGGGGAGTTCAAGACCAGCCTGACCAACACAGAGAAACCCCATCTCTGCTAAAAATACAAAATTAGCTGGGCATGGTGGCGCATGCAGGTAATCCCAGCTACTTAGGGGGCTGAGGCAGGAGAATCGCTTGAACCTGGGAGGCAGAAGTTGCAGTGAGCTGAGATCGCGCCATTGAACTCCAGCCTGTACAACAAGAGCAAAATTTTGTCTAAAAAAAAAAAAAACGCCAAGTGCGGTGGCTCACACCTGTAATCCCAGCACTTTGGGAGGCTGAGGTGGGCAGATCAAGAGGTCAAGAGATCAAGACCATCCTGGCCAACATAGTGAAACCCCATCTCTACTAAAATACAAAAATTAGCTGGGCGTGGTGATGTGCAGCTGTAGTCCCACCTACTTGGGAGGCTGAGGCAGAAGAATTGCTTGAACCTGGGAGGTGGAGGTTGCAGTGAGTCGAGATAGCGCCACTGCACTCCAGCCTGGCGACAGAGCAAGACTCTGTCAAAAAAAAAAAAAAAAACTGTTGTATTAAGTATGAACAGCATGCAGAAAATTAAGAATTTATTCAATTTGAAGAAATAAGTCAGTAATATAATAGAAACATTTAAAAGCTTATCTCTGGAAAATAATTCAAAATCATATATCAAAAATTATATACTTAAATATCTGAAACGCATACTAAAGGCAGTTTATAGATTATTCTAAAAAAAGTTTTTAGAAAAGTCTAAACTGGGATGATCACAATCAACTTAGCACAGTGCTATCAACTAATTTTACTTTACTAATAAGAATCTGAATTTTTAAAAAAGTGATACAATTTAAGGGCACCATTTGAAATTATTTGGTATCTCATGGTATAGCATTCTATTTCCAGACACATCAGCATTCTTATAGCCAAAGGACTGGGAAATGACCAACCATCATAGCACCCAAAAGGGTATAAACAACAGACACAACTCCTGAGTGTGGTTTTCCACAGCTGTATGTGAACAGCACTAACAATATCAAACAGTTTATTACGGAAACACCAGGTTTAATACCTTATAAAATATGTACAGAAATTGAATCCTATAAGATACAGGTCAAGTCACAATGGAATTATAAATGTAATCAGATATTCTGATAAAATGAAAAGGTCTAGCTGGTTTTAAAAAATGCACGTAAACCATAAAAGATAAAAAGTATTTAAAAATACACAAAATTCTAATCACAGGGTTTAACTTTGATTTTAAAAACGTATATATTTACAATCTTTAAATTTCATACATTTGTTACTTTTACATGATCTTTATTATCAGGATAACATAAGAAAAACCTCTTTAAACCATTCACATAAGGCTGTTAGATCGTACATACATAGTAGCTAAAATATGAAAGGCCAGGGACTTTATTATTAATGGAGCCACAAAACAGACTTAACCAAAACTGTGTGCTAGGAAACAAGCAGTTTCACTTCAGAGACGTCATTGCAGGAACCCAGTTTCCTTATGTGGAAAAGAATGATTATAAATAACAGTTATCTGAAGGGTGGTTGAAAGGATTAAATGAGATCACCTATGCAACAAATACCTGTAGGTATTAAGACATTGTCTGGGGTGTGAAAGTTTAGTTCACACCAGAACCTTCCTAAACTTACGGCTTAAAAACCTCAAACAGTATTTCGTTCTTAATACAAGAACCAATGTTTACAGCATAAAATCCTTAATTGGAGTGTTCAGCCCAGTTGATTATTGAAAGCTATTTATGAAATGCTTCAATACCAATGATATTAAAGCAACCAAAACTTTGTGATGCTCACAAAGGTTTGGCTTCCTGGGTTATGGTCCAAAGTCATTTGCCTTCTGAGAAGACTGCAGAGATGTCAGATACTTAATTTCTCAGACAACTTGGCATCAGCCTTCTATGTTTTCTGTCTATCATAGTCTCCAACCATCTTCTTGATGTGTGACAATTTGCTCTTTAACTCCTTGCAATGATTCTTCTTACTTTTGTAATCTGCAGACTAAAAAGGGAGAAAATAAATCACACAAATTCAACAGAATAAAAACAGGTCTGCTGGGAAGGTAGAGGTGAACAAAAAAATGGAAGATTTAGTCAGAGAATTGTTGGCAGTGTTAACTGAAGTAATATACTCAAGGTGCCTGGCAGTATCACTGACCACACAGGCAGCTGACTGTTGGCTCAATCCTATCTTCTAACCTGGGTTTTTTACAAAGGATAACCTCATTTCTAAAAATCTGTAAAATGACCAAGAAAACTTATGGGCCTTTTTGCTAACACATCATCTAAAACTGTAAGTAAAACAAGAAACTGGTGATCTCAGTTGACTGGGGAAAGGAAAACTGAATAGGGGATAAGAGAGGTGGGAAATAGTACTGCATATCCTTTAAACTCTTATTTAAAATCATGATGCCTGTAATTTATAACTTTTTTTTTTGGGAAAGGGTCTCATCCTATTGCCCAGGCTGGAGTGCAGTGGTACAATTATAGTTCCCTGCAGCTCTGAACTCCTGGGTTCAACAAATCTTTCTGCCTTAGTCTCCCTAGTAGCTAGGACTATAGGCATGTATCACAGCACCTGGATAATTCACAAAAATGTTAATATAAAACTTTTTTTAATGTTTTAAGTCAATAATGACTGACATGCCGAGTGTTAGCAAGGGTATACAACAACAGGAGTCTGGGGTGGTTGGTGGGAATGTAAACTGGTACAACTACTTGGAAGGTTGTTTGACAGTATCTCCTAAAGCTGGATACACACATCCCATCACTTCTATGTTCAAACATTTACAAATATGTTTGAAGCTGCAATTTTTTTTTCTTTTTTTTAGTAGAGACGGGGTTTCTCCATATTGGTCAGGCTAGTCTCGAACTCCCGACCTCAGGTGATCCGCCCACTTTGGCCTCCCAAAGTGCTGGGATTACAGGTGTGAGCCGCCGCGCCCAGTCTGAAGGTGCAATATTTTTAAAAGCCCAAAACTGGGAACAACCCAAATGTTCGCTAACAATAGAATGGATGCATAAAGTTGTGTTTTATTTACAACACTACACGGCAATAAAAATCAATGAACTGGCCAGGCGCAGTGGTTCACGCCTATAATCCCAGCACTTTGAGAGGCTGAGGCAGGCGGATCCCTTGAGGCCAGGAATTTGAGACCTGCCTGGCCAACGTGGCAAAACCTTGTCTCTACTAAAAATAAAAAAATTAGCCAGGCATGGTGGTACGTGCCTATAATCCCAGCTAGGCTGAGACAGGAGAATTGCTTGAACCCGGGAGGCAGAGGTTGCAGTGGATGTAGATCGTGCCACTGCACTCCATCCTGGGTAACAGAGCAGGACTCCATCTCAAAATAATATTAATAAACCATGAATGGACCCTTACAAACACAATACTGAGCAAAAGAAATCACACACAAAATACATACTGTACGATTCCATTTATGTTATGTTCAAGATAAACAAAACTCTATATGATGTTAGAAGTGAGCATGGTAGACCCCTCTGGAAAGAGGGTAAACACTGGAAAAGAGTACAAGGGGTGGGGTGGGGGTGCTGAGGAGGGTTGGGAGGTACTGGAGGAAACACATTTCTTGATCTGCACACACAGGTATGTGGTCACATTGTGAAAATTCACTATGTTATATATTTTGATTTGTGTACTTTTCTGTATGTATACTTCAACTTCTAAAAAATATATTTAAAAGTCAGCTTTTCCAGTGGTGGCAATCCCTCCACAACATGTCTCTCACAGAAGAGATGATCTCCTTCATCCCTCTCCAGAAGAGGAGAAAAGGAAACCCAAGCAGCAACGCCTGGTGCAGAGCCCCTACTCCTAATTCATGGGTGTAAATGCCCAGGATGCGATAAAATCACCACGCTCGTCAGCCAAGCGCTAGCAGTCGTTGTGTGTGTTGGCTGCTCCACTGTCCTTCGAAGCCTGCAGGAGGCAAAGCTAGGCTTAACAAAGGATGCTCCCTAGGGAGGAAGCAGCACCCAAAGTACCTGGAGTCAAGATGAATGGGAAACTATCTCAATAAACACATATTGGATTTTAAAAAATAATAAAAAGGTTTAAAAAATCAGTATTGGTTGTAGCTTTAAATAGCTGAAATTAAAGTTCCAAAACCTCAGTTACAGTTTTCATCTTTAAATTAAGGGCTTTTAATGATAATCAGTGCATATGTGACAAGGAATTCATAGTCATTCTAAAGGCTAAATTAGATTTAAGAAAATTTAAAGAAATAAAATGAATAACACAGAAAAGTTCTTCCTCCAGATGAGTAGGTACAAAAATAAAAAAAAGAAGAAAAGTTCTTCTAAAGAACAATCTCCGATACTTACTCCCTTCACTTGCTTCAGTCTATTGTATTCATCAGCAGCAGCCTATTAATGAGAGACACAAAGGAATATGTTTATTGGGGCATTTTCTCTTTCAAAAGTAATATTCCTTATGTTATACTTTGAAGCTAAAAATGACAGCTGATGACAAAAATATAAGCAATGAAAAGAATGAAGTCATAAAGCTCCTAAAACTCATGATCAGCAGGAATTCAGTGAAAAGACATATATGATACTGTATCTTTCACATTTCACTCACATAGGCAGGTAACTATCTGTTCTGCTACTTCTCATCTCTCCTTCATGCCAGTCCCATGCTACACTGACACCAGGAAGTTCTTTTATAACACAGAGCTCTGATCAGGTAATATCCCACACTACACAATTGGTCTGAACTTCCCATTAACTTCTCCCTTCATCCAGTTTCCTACCTTTCCAGTCTCAGCGCCTACCATCAGCAACTCCTTTAAAAACTGAGACATGTTAAATGCTTCAAGATTTTGACGATGTTTCCTTACGACTGTAATCATGCACCTCTCCCAACTCTTCTGTCTGGAAAATTCTTAATGGTTCCTTCACTGTGAAGCCTTCGAAGACTTTATTTCTCCTATGAGCAGTCATAGTGCTTTCTACACATGATGCAAATATAGCATTAACTGTATTGTCTAAATTGTTTAGATGTCAGGTTTTTTTTCTTTTTTTTTTTGTTTTTGTTCTCTTTTGTTTTAGATGTCAGTTTTTTTCTTACATGAGAGCTCTTTGAGGGTGGGGACAGGATTTTACGTCTCTAACCTCAGCATTTCCACATCATCAACGAACAATAGGTGATCAACAAATGTTTACTGAATTAAGAAAGATCTATAACACCATATACAAACCATAAAAGAAATACACAAGTCAGCTTTGCGCAGTGGCAGTATGGTAGCCAATGAGGTTTATCCGAGGCGCGATTATTGCTAATTGAAAACTTTTCCCAATACCCCGCCATGACGACTTGAAATATAGTCGGCATTGGCAATTTTTGACAGTCTCTACGGAGACTGAATTATAAAAAAAAAAAAAAAAAAAAAAAAAAAAAAAAAAAGAAAAAGAAATACACAAGTCTAACTATATAAAGATGTGAATATGTCAAAACTAAAAAGCAGATCACCTCAATTGAAAAATAGCAGAAAAAATTTTCAGGTTTAAGTGAGATGTGTGCATCAAATGAGCCCTGTATTGCATCACTAGGAAGATGCAGTTAGTGCAATCTCTCTGGAGGAATTTTGCAAGAGAAGTTTAAAGGTACATACCCTCTAACTCTCAGCAATTTCACATTCTGGAATTAGTTCTAATTAGATAAGCAGGCTGCGCACCGTGGCTTACACTTGTAATTCCAGCACTTTGGGAGGCTGAGGCAGGTGATCACTTGAGGTTAGGAGTTCGAGACCAGACTGACCAACATGGCGAAACCCTGTCTCTACTAAAAATACTAAAATTAGCCAGGTGTGGTGATGCATGCCTGTAATCCCAGCTACTTGGGAGGCTAAGGCAGGAGAATTGCTTGAACCCAGGACGCGGAGGTTGCAGTGAGCCAAGATCAAGCCATTGTACTCCAGCCTGGGTGACAGAGAAAGACTCCATATTAAAAAAAAAAATTAGATAGGCAGACAAGAGAGCAAAAACGGAGAGGTTCACCAGTATATACTGGTACTACTGGAGTAGGGGAAGACATACTTAAATATCTATGCATAGAAAATGACTCTTAAATTATGATACAACCATAAAATTGAAAATTGTTTACCTAATTTTAACACCTTAAAAAACTTAAAACTAAGTAGGTCTTTATTATTGATATACAACAATAACTTGCTGTTGAGTAAAAAAAGCCAGAAATAAGCAACAAAAGAATGTTGTTGTTTTTTTTTAAAGATAAAACCCCACAATGATAAGAGCACGTCAAAGGGACACAGGAAGTGACCGAAAGAGTTCTCAATGATCAAAGTGAGAACAACTAGAGCTACAAAATAAAGCAGCCTTGGATTATAACTCACAGCATAAAACAGATATCCGTGAGTCCATACTTATATAAGTGACTGATAAATAAAGGAACAAATAAACAAGAGACTAATCTCCCTCTAAAAGGTGGGGTAACTATATTAATTTCAGTATGTATACAAAATACAGCATGAAAAGGATCGATTTTTTTAAAAAAACAGTAACTTTACATGGACAAATATGATCTCAGCCAAGTGATCAAGGGAGGAAAAAAAAGATAACCATAAACTGCTGATTTAAAAGACAGGAAGAAAGTAAATGAAACATAGAAGATGATGTTTTCTTTTTCTTTTTATTTTTCCTTCTCCTCACTTACAAGCGAGGAAGATGATGTTTTCTTAAAGAAGGTTATGTGACTCCTGCCTGGAGAGGTTGTTTTAACAACTAATATTTTGGTGATAAGGATTTCTTTTTTTTTTTTTATAAAGATGGGGTTTCACTATGATGGCCAGGCTGGTCTTGAACTCCTGACCTCAGGTGATCCACCCACCTCGACCTCCCACAGTGTGAGGGATTACAGCCAGGAGCCACCATGCCTGGCCTGGCTATTTTATTTTAAATAGGATAGATGTACATAGAACAGTGTTTTGTAATTCTTAACTATTACATATTAGTACAGACTTCTATTAGAAAAGAATTTCATCCAAAACCCAATCTCAACTATTCTTCAGTGAACTTACAGTTTGATAATTACTTGCACTTTTTTAAAATAAACATTAATATAAAGGATGCTGTATCTCCAGAGATTAAATCTACATAACATACAAATATCAGTTGAATTTACCATATACTCTTCACTTTCTTCTCGATAGTCATCCAATTCTTTATCCAAACGAGAGAGTTCTTTACTGATCTCATCAAGTTCTGATTGTAAGCTCTTGTATTCCTGTAGGCCAGTGTCAAAATTTCTCTTGTACAGTTGTCTTTGTTGATCTGAAGTGATAGGTGGATATTCCCTAAAAGTTGGGAGAGAAAAGAATTACATATATATTGTTAGCAGACATAAAATTCAATGCTCCTTCCTAAAAGATAATAAAGCTGGTGGGGTATGGCGAATGATATTTTCTGGTTTCCTTTTTGTTTCTTATGGGGAAACGGAGCTAGAACACAAACAAGTTCTATTAAGGATGACTATTACTGCTCATTTTTTAAAAAATAAAAACTATGCCTACATAATTTGTAGAAATAACTTTGAAAATCATTTACAAAATTGAAGATACAAGTCATAGAAACTCATTTATTCTCCATACATGGTATCAGTAATGGACTACTTAATGTTTAAAGGCTTTTTTTTGACAGTCTCACTCTGTCGCCCAGGCTGGAGTGCAGTGGTGCAATCTCAGCTCACTGCAGCCTCCACCTCCCGTTTCAAGTGATTCTCGTGCCTCAGCGTCCCAAGTAGCTGGGATTACAGGCACCAGCCACCACACCTGGCTAATTTTTGTATTTTAGAAGAGGTGGGGTTTTACCATATTGGCCAGGCTGGTCTCAAACTCCTGACCTCAGGTGATCCACCTGCCTCGGCCTCCCAAAGTGCTGGGATTACAGGCGTGAGCCACTGCACCCTGCCTGTTTAAAGTCTTAAGACTGGAATTCTGGAACACAAAGTCTGCTTTGATCACCACAGTGGCAGCACAGCTGACTGGAAGTGGCTGTTTCCTGCCACCACCGATAGTTTTCAAACTGGTTTATTTATGTTTTGGTCTTGTTTTTCCAAAGTGGAAATAGCTTACCTAGTCCTTTCATAACAAAAATAGACATTAAAAATGTACGTGTATTGTTACTTACAGTAAATAAAAAAAAAATATACATGTATAAAAACGTGTGCTCACTGTTAAAATAATCTGACAATTCAATAAAGTATAAAGAAGAAAAACTGAAATTCTGTATCATGTATATCTCTCAACATACCGGCTACTTCTGACACAGGAAGATGATGCCATCAACACAAAATCCATACTGAAAATACTCTGAATCCTTTCACAGGACTGGAGTTTCACAATAATGTAGAATTTCAAATTTTAGATCTAACATTCTAATATCTTCATTTTACAGAGGGGAGAAACTTAAATGATTTGATCAGAAAGGAAACAAGAATTCTGGATTTTGAAAGTTTTCAGTTAAATCTTCCATGATACAAGTTAGGTGAATATTTTACAGATAGGTGGCTAAATCAGGCCAAAAACTCTTGAGGGCAGAGGGGAAGATAAAGTATCAGAATCATCAGTGAATTGAGGATCTCATGCTATCCATGCCCCACCTATCCTTCCTCACTCTCTGAGAAGCAATGTTTTGATTACCATTCACATTGCAAATGTTTCTGATGTGCATCTTAGTCCTCAGAATACTCAGGAATAGGAAGGCTACGCGTCATACACAAACACATTTGGTGATGGTGGGTAGACCAGACAAAACCACCGACACACAAAGAAGCTTAACCAGAACAGTAGCCAGACGCTAAACTGTTACCTCAATTGTTTACGAAACTCTTTGCCAAAGTTCTTTGGATTAACCTTTAAAAGAAACTCTGGTCTTATCATGAAAGCTTAATTTAAAAAGTAATTGCTGGCCAGGCGAGGTGGTTCAGGCCTGTAATCCCAGCACTTTGGGAGGTTGCACTCCAGCCTGTGCAATAGAGCTAGACCCTGTCTCAAAAAACAAAACCGGTCGGGCGTGATGGCTCACGCCTGTAATCCCAGCACTTTGGGAGGCCGAGGTGGGTGTATCATGAGGTCAGGAGTTCGAGACCAGCCTGACCAACATACTGAAACCTCGTCTCTACTAAAAGTACAAAAATCAGCTGGGTGTCGTGGCTCACTCCCGTAATCCCAGCTACTCACGAAGCTGAGGCAGGAGAATTGCCTGAACCTGGGAGGCGGAGGTTGCAGTGAGCCAAGATCATGCCACTGCACTCCAGCCTAGGCAACAGAGTGAGACTTTGTCTGAAAATAAATAAATAAATAAATAAATAAATAAACAAACCACCAAACAAAGGCCTTTCAAATAAATAAAATCTGGGTATAGAGGAACTTTGTTTTACTGATTGTGAAATTCCCAGACAGTGCTATGGTTTTCCTTTGGCATTACTTTTTTTTTTTTGAGACGGAGTTCGCTCTGTTGTCACCCAGGCTGGAGTGCAATGGTGCAATCTCCGCTCACTGCAACCTCTGCCTTATGGGTTCAAGTGATTCTCCTGCCTCAGCTTCCACAGTAGCTGGGATTACAGGTGCCTGCCACCATGCCCAGCTGATTTTTGTATTTTTAGTGGAGACAGGTTTTCACCATGTTGGCCAGGCTGGTCTCAAACTCCTGACCTCAGGTGATCCACCCATCTTGGCCTCCCAAAGTGCTGGGATTACAGGCGTGAGCCACCGTGCCCAGCCTCCACTTCAGTCTTTATCACAAAAGGGTGTTAAAGAAAAAACCAACCAACACCACACAAAAAACTGTCTCCAGTCCTGGTTGGCAAAGAATGAAATTAAACCAGTGACCTCAATTTAAAAGGCAACAACTCCAACACCTGGTTGGTCTCCTTTAATCATCACAAGGTGCACGTGGCCCATGAAAGGGAGAGCTGACTCGGTACCTGATCCAGTCCTCCTCCAGCTCATCACAGGACTCGCCGCCAGTTGTGTAGTCTGTTTCATAGTGGTCTTGCTCTGTTCTCTTTGACTTTCCTGCTCTTCCCTTTGCAGGAGCCCTTTTTGAAGGTGTCCCAAAGTTACTGCTGCTGCTGTAACGAGGCTGCCTGAAGTCATCCACAGGTGAAGTCACTGGAAGCTCCTGAACCACGTCAGGAACCCTAATAAAAACAGGCATCATCGTTGAGTACACTAGAGTGGCTTGCCAGTGCACTGTAATCACAGAGCACAGCAATAATAAACACCAGGAGACATCTGCATGCAGGTGCACTCACGCAAGGACTTCACATGCTCAACACTGAGCAAATGCATAGTTTCCTGCATTCAATTGGACAGCAGCTCAGGGTCCCCTAATACACACAAGTAGTAGCTTCCAATTTAAAGGGGATTAGCCATTTTTAAACCTTCTAAGTACAATGGATATCAGATTTCATTTCAAAAGTTCAGGCTGATCTATAAGAGGCATTTACTTAACCTGTGCCAGGTACATACTCTACAAAGGCTGTCAGGAAAATAATGATCATGATTCTTTTCTACAGGTTCTTCTAGTTCCATGGAATGCTGTGTGGGGAAGAATGTACATATGCTCTTTATAATATTAATCTTATACTCCCATATATCAATTCTCATATTAAGATAAAATCTTGCAGAATAAACTAAATATCTAAACTAAAAAACTGAAAAACTTTACATTGCAATAAATTAAAGAGTCCCTTTAGGATTCTTTTTAAAATTGCTGTTAATCCTGAAGCCAGTAGAATGAAAGGAAGGGTTACCATTACACACTTATTATTTTTTCTAATAAAATTATTTAAAGTTGCATCAGAATTACATATTTAAATTGCTTATGTTTCAGCCACAAACATGAAAATAACCCTAACTGAGGAATAAAATACCAATGTTGAAAGTGGGAACTACTTCTGAGTAAAAGAAATACGAAGTTTCATTTTCCTGTAGAAAAGGGCAAGAATAGAAATGAAAAGGCCAAAGAATGGGCCTGAGACTTTCCAAGTATCAGCCTAGCTATTCTAATCAACTATTTAAAATGTCTGAAGCATTTCTTTTTGATGCCAGTTTACCTAAACTATCATACGGAGCTTTATAAACGACCAGGTTTAGTCCCTCTTCTAGGTGATCTACATGTGCTTTGCTATGTTGTCAGAGTCTTAGATTTCTAAGCACACAATTTCTTGCAGACTGTTTGGGGCATATGTGTGTAGATGCAGGTAAGAGCGGTATTTATTTCTTCTTTCAAGATTTATGGCCAGGAGCCTGTAATCCCAGCACTTTTGGGGGCCAAGGTAGGCAGATCAGTTGAAGCCAGTAGTTCAAGACCAGCCTGGCCAACATGGCAGAAACCTGTCTTTACAAAAAATATAAAAATTAGCCATGCACTGTGGCAGGCATCTGTAATCCCTCCTACTCGAAAGGCTGAGGCAGGAGAATTGCTTGAACTCAGGAGGTGGAGGTTGCAGTGAGCTGAGATCGTACCAGCCTGGGTGACAGAATGAGATGCTGTCTCAAAAAAAAAAAATTTATTCAGGTAATATGGCTTTGTGTGCTATGCTAATGTTACTTCTGATGGAGGGAAAATGTGACTTTCCCCAAGAGTCAATGATTAACAAGTTCCTAGACACTCTGCCAAAACTACCAGGTACTATGCTTCTTCTTTGAGGTAGCAAAACAAAATGTTTAGAATGCAGTGGATCTATTTTAGGGGTGGGGCCAAAGAGAATGGAAACTAAAGGGCAAAATAAATTAGAAAAAAAACACAAAACAAAAAGTAAAACATCAAAAGCAGGCCTCCTACCAGAGTTTTTATGACATTAATATTTATCTTTACCTTGGAAGTTTTCCTCCCCTCCTCCTACACTCTTTAAAAGATTAGCATACTTGATCTAGCATGAAAGCTAAAAGCAAAATGTTTCACAAGAAAAGTATTGACTACAGGTGTGAGCAACACCACACTGGGCTAATTTTTAATTTTTTTTGTAGAGACAGGGTCTCACTGTGTTGCCCAGGCTGGGCCATCCATATTTCCCTAGCTGCGTTATCTTTTCACTCTAGCATGAAGTTCCCTTTCCCAAAGCTTATATAGCAAAAAGATTCTGATTGGCCCTTTTCGGGTTACTATCATCCTTGAAGCCAGGAGAATGTTCTCTGATTAGGAAGACTTAGATATGCCTCCCAATAATAATGGCAGCTCTAAAATACAGTGTGTATAACACACATCATTCTAACAGTCATGGCACTCGATGTTGATCATGGATTGTTTCTCTGCCTTCACTGACTCTGTGTATAATAAGAAAAGGATTCTTATGAATGTGTTTTCAATTCAGTAATTGTCCTGAACACCTAACATGTGTAGAGTACTGAGCCAGGTGACCCTGGGAAGACCAGGTCCATGTTCTCATGGAGGCCACAAAATAGAGGTGGAAAAAGTGCACAACAATTACACTAAGAGTCAGGACAAGGTAGGAGCAACAAAGGCAATGTGAAGGAGTGTGTGTGAGAATAAAACAAATGACTGAAGAATAAAAAGAACAAGCCGGCTGGGTGCGGTAGCTCACATCTGTAATCCCAGCACTTTGGGAGGCCAAGGCAGGGGGATTACCTGAGGTTAGGAGTTTGAGACCAGCCTGGCTAACATGGTGAAACCCCTGTCTCTACTAAAAATACAAAAACTAGCCAGGTGTGGTGGTGCATGGCTGTGATCCCAGCTACTCTAGAGGCTGAGGCAGGAGGATCACATGAACCTGGGAGGTAGAGGTTACAATAAGCCAAGATGGCACCAATGTACTCCAGCCTGTGTGACAGAGCTAGACTCCATTTCATAAAAACAAAAAACAAAAACAAGCCAGGTGTGGTTGTATCCACCTGTAGTACTAGCTACTCAGGAGGCTGAGGCAGAAGGATCACTTGAGCGCAAGAGTTTGAGGATTTAGTGAGCTATGATCACACCACAGCACCCCAGCTTGGGTGAAACAGTGAGACCCTGTCTCTAAAAAGTTAAAACAAAAAAAACATAGGTGGCTATCCTGTCACAACAGAAGCTGAACTGAGAATAAAGCCAACAAATCAACAGATGAAAGAGCACATAGAGCCCTGTCATCTTCTGAATCCCTTGATTATGCCATGCCTGAAGCTAGAAGCATTTTTGGGCCTCATGTGACTCAGATAATTCCTCCCTTTTCCCTAAGCTATTTTTTTTCCTGATTTTTTTTTTTTTTTTAATTGAGACAGGGTCTCCCTATGTTGCCCAGGCTGGTCTCAAACTCCTGTCCTCAAGCAATCCTCCCACCTCACTGGCTTCCCAAAGTGCTAGGATTATCAGCCTGAACCACCATGCCCAGTCGTGGTTTCTATAATTCCTCTAACTTGGATAAAAGTCCTAATGTCAGGCCGGGCGCGGTGGCTCAAGCCTGTAATCCCAGCACTTTGGGAGGCCGAGGCGCGTGGATCACGAGGTCAAGAGATCGAGACCATCCTGGTCAACACGGTGAAACCCCGTCTCTACTAAAAATACAAAAATTAGCTGGGTGTGGTGGCGTGCGCCTGTAGTCCCAGCTACTCGGGAGGCTGAGGCAGGAGAATTGCTTGAACCCAGGAGGCGGAGGTTGCGGTGAGCCGAGATAGTGCCATTGCACTCCAGTCTGGGTAACAAGAGCG
The DNA here is from genome assembly GCA_004027835.1 of Alouatta palliata. Lineage (NCBI taxonomy): Eukaryota > Metazoa > Chordata > Mammalia > Primates > Atelidae > Alouatta > Alouatta palliata. The sequence continues at coordinate 41,773 of PVKV010015862.1, forward strand.
AAACTCCGTCTCAAAAAAAAAAAGTCCTAATGTCATCCTACCAGCCTATTACTACCAAACAATGATCTCATTTGACACTGCAAGGAGTTAGCCTGCTTTGAAAGCTTTGCATTGCAGCAACACTCAACTTTCTTGATTTATGAAGGGTAATTCAACCTGGGTGTGGACAGGATAGCAGGGAGTGTACCTAATAGGGCTCTCCCAAGTTTATTTGGTAAGTTTGGAGAGGCACCCATCTGCAGCTAAATTCTGGCATCCCCAATGCAGGATTAATTCTCAAAGCCAACTACCTTAAAATTCTAAGGTATAGGACATTATAAGCAAAAGGAGCCAGATATGAGAGTAAATTGCATGATTCCATTTTATATCAAGTCCAATAATAACACGTAAACAGATGATGACAGACATCAAAACAGCAGTTACCTCAGGGTGGGTGTGGGTGGGTACTGATGGAGAAAGGGTCCATGGGGACCTTATGTAGGGCTCAAAATGTCTTTATCTTGGTGATGGGAGTTAAGTGTTCATATCTGGGAAAACTCATCAAGCTGCATACTCAACATCAGTACTCTTTTTATGGAATGTACATTATGCTTTGGGAGAAAAATACATCTTAATGCTGAGTTACCTCATCCTTAGCATGGATGGATGGACACAATGTTCTCCATCCAATTCCTTCTCTATCCACTAGAGTGGTGAGGAAGAGAGGTGCTCATGGGTTACTAAGCACCTGCAAGAATGCTTTAGGAAAGACAGGCTATGACTTATGCGTTCTTATTCCCATTCAAGTGGATGTCCTTTGAATCCACTATAGCACGCAGTACTCTACTATGAACTACACTTTACAATTTCTTTTATTTTTATTTTTAAAACTAAGTCTCGCTCTGTCACCCAGGCTGGAGTGCCCTGGTGCGATCTCCACTCACTGCAACCTCCGCCTCCTGGGTTCAAGCAATTCTCCTGCCTCAGCCTCCCAAGTAACTGGGACTACAGGCACGTGCTGCCACATCCACCTAATTTTTTTGTGTATTAGGAGAGATGGGGTTTCACCATTTTACTCAGGCAGGTTTCGAACTCCTGAGCTCAGGCAATCCACCCACCTCAGCCTTCCAAAGTGCTCGGATTACAGGCGTGAGCCAAAACCCTTCCATCATTACCATGCTCTGGGGGAGATATTGTTTATTCACATCTCTTAGTACCACTCCCATTCACCCATTCATCTGGGTTCTAAAATGAGGTATCATGTTTGCATTTTCCAGACCTTCAATAAAAGTTCTGGGGCCTAAGTTCTGAGTATAAACTGGTACAACCCTTATGAAATAAATTTTTTACTACATTTATCAAAATGAAAAAATGCACACTTAATTTAGCCCAGCAATTCTGCTTCTAGTATTTATCCTCCAGACACATTCACACATGTATAGAGTGATAAATGCATAAGGTTACTCCTTAGAGTGGTTTGTAACAACAAAACATTAGGGAAAAGTGTGCATCATATAGGATGAATATGTTAAGTATACCAGCCATGCGCGGTGGCTCATGGGCTCACATCTGTAATCCCACCACTTTGGGAGGCCGAGGCAGGCAGATCATCTAAGGTCAGGAGTTCGAGACCAGCCTGACCAACATGGCAAAACCCCCTCTCTATGAAAAATTACCTGGGTGTGGTGGTGGGCACCTGTAATCCCAGCTACTCAGGAGGCTAAGGCAGGAGAATCACTTAAACCCAGGAGGTAGAGGTTGCAGTGAGCCGAGATTGAACCACTTCACTCCAGCCTGGTTGACAGAGCGAGACTCCACCTCAACCAATCAACCCATCATATATAGCTATTTAATAGACTATTATGCAGCTATAAAATAGAATAGTGCTAAAAAATAGAACAGTGCTTCTTCTTGGTTATAATTAAAAAAAAAAAAAACAGAATCAGTTGACTCACTTCGTAGTGATATGGACAATACCCAAGATAAAATATATTGCTAATGATACTTTGATATGACAGTATTTTTTCTTTTTTTTTTTGAAACAGGGTCTTGCTCTGTCACCCAGACTGAAGTAGAGTGGTACAGTCTTTGCTCACTGCAGCCTCGACTTCCTGGGCTCAATCAATCCTCCCACCTTGGTCCCGAGTAGCTAGGATTAGAGGCATGTGTCACCATGCCTGGCTAATCTTTATATTTTTTGAAGAGAGGGGATTTAGCAATAATGCCCAGGGTGTTCTTGAACTCCTGGGCTCAAGCAATCCATCCACCTCAGCCTCTCAAAGTGCTGCAATTACAGGCATGAGCCACTGTGCCCAGCTCTGGTATGCTAGTATTTTAAAGCGGGGGTGGGGAGGGGGAGTGGGGAATCAATGTACTTTGGCCAATATCTTTATTATTTTTAATCTCTGGAGAAATATAAAAGAAAGTGATGACATTAGTTGCCTCTCGGGAACGGAACTAGGTAGCTGGTACCTTTTGTCCCTTTTAAATTTTATACTATATAAAGTATTCATTTCAAGACTAAGATTAATTCTTATTAAGGAGTAAGATTTTCAAACGAATTTGTGAAACCATCCTGGTTTTCATGAAAAGGGATACCACTAGAAAATGCTGTGGAACCATGCAGGCCTTACAATTTAGAGGTACAGCTGGTAACAAGACATACACTATAGATAGATATTTTGCATGTATGAAAGTTCCGCAGATTGGCCCTTTTATAGTTTATGGGCGTGATGACTGGGTGTTCACACACATGTGTGAAATGTGCCACCCTCAAATCCTGTTACAATATTTGCACATTACCTGTCTGACATGAAAAAGAAGAGAAAAAAAATGTTCTGCAAATCATAGCTTAAAATTTTTAGAGGCTGAGGCAGGAAGATCACCCAAGGCCAGGAGTTCGAGACTATCCTGGGCAACAAAGCAAGACCCCCTTTCTCTACAAAACTAAAAATAAAAAATTAGCCAAGCATAGTGGCACACACTTGTGAACCTGGCTAAAGTGAGCTATGAGGCAAGAGGACTGCTTGAGCCCAGGAGTTCAAGGTCACAGTGAGATATGATCACACTACTGAACTGTAGGTCTGGGCGACAGAGTGAAATAGTGTCTCAAACAAATTATGAAAAAAAAAAAAAAACCTTTATAAAGATTGCATCTCTCTTGTGTACCCTTTTCCCTAACAGTCTCAAGTGCTTTAATTTTTGTCAAAATCCAAACAGAAGAAAGAACAGAGAAAATGTGCTTTCTTGCCAGGTGCGGTGGCTCACGCCAGTAATCCTAGCACTTTGGGAGGCCAAAGTGGGTGGATCACGAGGTCAAGGGATCGAGACCATCCTGGCCAACATGGTAAAACCCCGTCTCTACTAAAAAAAAAAAAAAAAAAAAAAAAAAAAGCTGGGTGTGGTGGCACTAGCCTGTAGTCCCAGCTACTCAGGAAGATGAGGCAGGAGAATCACTTGAACACAGGAGGCAGACGTTGCAGTGAGCAGAGAGCACACCACCGCACTCTAGCCTGGTGACAGAGCGAGACTCTGTCTCACAAAAAGAAAAACAAAGTGCTTTCTCCAAATCATTCACAATTGAAATCAACAGCAAGATCAAGTCTGAATACCAAAACAAAACATATAAGAGTTTGAGGAATAGTCAGACTGCCAGTCTTCTCCCAAATACAATCCCAGGGCAATAATAAAGCCTATTGTCTTCAAATTAATTCTGTAATTAACTCAGCTGCTGGTGTCATCTTATGGGTTTCCAGGCTCACACTACTATGCACCCAGAGTAAATCTCATATATCATGGCCCACTAATCAGGAGTCAGGCATTGGGGATAAAACTTCGAGGTAGGCCGAGTGCAGTGGCTCACGCCTGTAATCCCAGCACTTTGGGAGGCTGAGGCGGGTGAAAGTGGGAGGATCACTTGAGGTCAGGAGTCTAAGAACAGCCTGGTGGCAGGACATGGTGGCACATGCCTCTAATCCCAGCACTTTGGGAAGCTGAGGCAGGCAGACTGCTTGAGCCCAGGAGCCTGGGCAACACAGTGAGATCCTATCTCTACGAAAAAATGGAAAAACATTAGCTGGACATGGTGGTGCACAGCTACTTAGGAGACTAAAGTAGGAGGATTGCTTGAACCCAGGAGGTCAAGGCTACAGTGAGCTATGATCACACAACTGCACTCTAGCCTGGGTGACAGCTTGAGACCATGTCTCTACCAAAAAAAAAAAAAAATGCTTATAGAATAAGAAAAATATTTCTCTACGTCTATATAATGTATGTGTGGTTTGTCTGTTGTTGTTGTTTTAAGTCTCACTATATTACTCAGGCTGGATTTGAGCTCCTAGACTCAAGTGATGCCTCCCAGTTACCTGGGACTACTGGTGTGCACCGTGCCAGGCTTTGTGATTGTGTTTTGGTTTTTTTTGTTTTGTTTTGTTTTTTTGAGACAGAGTTTTGCTCTTGTTACCCAGGCTGGAGTGCAATGGTGCGATCTCGGCTCACTGCAACCTCCGCCTCCTGGGTTCAAGCAATTCTCCTGCCTCAGCCTCCCGAGTAGCTGGGACTACAGGCACATGCCACCATGCCCAGCTAATTTTTGTATTTTTAGTAGAGACGGGGTTTCACCATGTTGACCAGGATGGTCTCAATCTCTTGACCTCATGATCCACGCGCCTCGGCCTCCCAAAGTGCTGGGATTACAAGCGTGAGCCACCGCGCCCGGCCGATTGTGTTTTGTTTTGTTGTTGTTGTTGTGTTTTTTGAGGTTTTTTTTTTTTTTTTTTTTGATACAGAGTTTCACTCTGTCACTGAGGCTGGAACACAGTGGTGCGATCTCAGCTCATTACAACCTCCGCCTCCCAGGGTCAAGCGATTCTCCTGCCTCAGCCTCTCCAGTAGCTGGGATTATAGGTGTGTACCACTGTGCCCAGCTAATTTTTGTATTTTTAGTAGAGACAGGGTTTCACCATGTTGGCCAGGCTGGTCTTGAACTCCTGACCTCAGGTGATCCACCCACCTCGGCCTCCCCAAGTGTGGGGATTAAGCAGAAATAGCAGAACCACATTCCTAGGGTGAAAGAACCCAACCCAGTCTTTCCATTAAACAAGCAAGTGAAAAGAAGCATTTTCAACTTAGAAGGGAAAGAGAACCCCACCCTCTTTATCCTGGTCTTCCAAGTAGTCTCTCTACCAACAAAGCAAAGATTAAGGGCGTAAGCCACTGTACCCAGCCATGTGATTGTGTTTTAAGAGTCTAAAAAATTAAAGTTATAGAAACCTAAGATTTATTATTGAATAAAGAAAAATGCTGAGTAAATTTAGTGTAGCCTAAGTGTACTGTGTTTATAAAGTGTACAGTAATGTACTTCATATTCACTCACCACTCACTCCCTGACTCACCCAGAGCAACTTCCAGTCCTGCAAGCTCCACTCATGTTAAGTGCCTTACAAAAATGGACCTTTTTTTTTATCTTTTACATTTACTGTACCTCTTCTGTGTTAAGATATACTAATACTTACCACTGTATTACAAATGCCTACAGTATTCAGTACATTAACATGCTGTCCACATTTGTAGCGTAGAAGCAAGAAGCTATACCATGTAGCCTAGGCTTGTAGTAGGCTATCTATCTAGGTTTGTGTTAAGTACACTGTGATGTTCACACAAGGATGAAATGCCTAAAGACACACTTCTCAGTATCCCCATCATTAAACAATGCATGACTGTATATGTAAAAATACCGACTTTATCATCCTTAAGCAAAAATTACATCCCCGTCCGTACCAATTATCTCCAATATTCTTCTCTCACTAGTCATTAGGTGGAATTAAAATTGGGCTTTAGGGTAAGTGTTTCCACCAGAGATACCACTTCAATAATCACATGGCACCTACCCTAGGCCAGATGCTCACTGAGGTTTCACATCTCCCAGCAATACCGAGGACCTAGCACAGCAAATGAAATACCACAGTTCCTGGATTCAAATGAAGTCTTCCAGTTTAATAGAAATGTATGTGGACAAGGTTGATTAATGTGCAATGTCCTCCTTCTGTTTATGAGATCCAACAATTACAGGCAGAAGAAGAGGTTGAGCACAGTACTGACCTCTACTCAGTAACTTCCTTTCACCCTCACCTAAATTTCAAAACCAGAAACAGCAGAACCGCATTCCCAGAGTGAAAGAACCCAACCCAGCCTTTCAATTAAGCAAGTGAAAAGCATTTTCAACTTAGAAGGGAAAGAGAACCCCACCCTCCTCATCTCCTTCTTCCAAGTAGCCGAAGACCTCTCTATCAACAAAGCAAAGATTGTTGTAATACCAAGATCCAGCTTTTGTGTGCACTGCTGGATACTTTTTTTTTCTTTTTCTTTATTTTCCCACTGCATTCCTAGAGGATGCTGGATTTTTTTTTTATGGATAAAGGCACAAAACAACAAAAATCAATCATGTGCAAATACTCATTTTTACACTCAGTTGGTCAAACTAAAAGAGTTGCTACTTACGGTGTGGATTTATAGGAAGACTCTGAATAAAACCGCTTGTCGTTCACTTTGCCATTGGAAGAGTATGCCATGGGACTGTCAACTCTTTCCACATAGTCAGATGGGGGTGAAGGCATGTCCTCTGTGCCTGCAGAAACATTTTTAACCTTAAAAAAACCCCAAGAGATAGTTATTATTTATCTTGTAATGAAAAGGGGGAAGACATTGAAGAAAATTATCTTATACACATGATGTAACATTTATGTGGCTCGTTAAATGCAATAACACTAATAATAAAAAGGCAATCAATACAGATCAATAGTCAAATCCATTTTTTAACAGACACATAAACAGTGCTGCTGCTAAACAAGTATGGAGAAAAATCTGATCACCTAATTCTCATCCTAATGTGATTTAGGTTGAATAATTAACTATGGCAATTTTCCACCTCCACATGAGGAAGACTGGTGTCATTATTTCATGCCCACATTAGAAAGACCGGTCTCATTTAACCTAAGCTAGGTCTGGGTTAGAATTTTCATTTCTGACAAGCTCTCAGGTAGTGCTAATGTTGCTGTCTGGGCACCACACTTGGAAAAGCACTAATCTAGAACAAAGCACACTGCTGGTTCTTAATCCATTCATCTCTAAACGTGGAATGTTAAAACCACAGAAGAAATTAAGAAGCTCAAGCTGACTTCTGCTCTTTTAATAAGAGATTTGTTTATTCTCCCTTAATGTATGTTCTCAATGGCTCTATTATTAATAGCCTACATTATGTATCACACAACATCAGTGCCTTCCCTTTTCACTTTCCTTATTTCATTCTGATGTGTAAGTGAATTCATGCTAAAGAAGTAACATGCATTAGAAACTATGCCTTGTTAATGTAAAATACATATATAGATACTTCTTATCTGAGGAATGCAAGCCCTTTTTAAAGTTTATCAGGCCAGAGAGGCATTAAAATGAAACAGCAAACAAGTCCTACTTCCTCCCTGAGCTATGTAGTTATCTCCAGAAACTGCTTAATCTAACAACTATCCTGCTACAGCTCAACAACCTATCAACGTTATTTCCATAAATCAGTGAGAATTCCTGATGACAACCTATCAACGTTATTTCCATAAATCAGTGAGAATTCCTGATGACAACCTATCAACGTTATTTCCATAAATCAGTGAGAATTCCTGATGACAACCTATCAATGTTATTTCCATAAATCAGTGAGAATTCCTGATGACAACCTATCAACGTTATTTCCATAAATCAGTGAGAATTCCTGATGAACAACTTTGTTTCTGCCCACTCCTTGTCCCCTTTTTTGCCTTTAAAAACTTGCTTATAAAAAAGGAGGAATGGAGCACTCCCCAAGGCAGCTTGGAAGCATGCCCCAGGCAGCTGTTCTCAACTTTGCCTCAGCTTCTTCCTTAAGGTCAACATTAACATGGAAGGCTTACCACAGAACCTTTGGGAGAAAAAATTTAAGCATAAAAAGCACAGCCAATTAGACTCCCAACACTGTTAGATTTTACGTAACAGTTCCAACACTATTTAAATTTCACCTAATAGTCTTTAAATTATTATCTATGACTCTAGAATTCTTAAAAAAAAATTAAAGACCTCCAACAAGTGCTAAACCTAGATGAATCACTTAGCTGTTTTAAGGCAAAGGAACAGAAATAAGGTGTGGAAAAAAATAAAAATAATCTACAAATTATTTCTGTGAAAAAGAGCAGCTATTCAAAAGGGTTGAACCACTTTAGCTTGGTGATAAGATCAATGGCATTTTAGCCAGGTGAGGTACATGTGCCTGTAGTGCCAGCTACTCAAGGAGGCTGTGGGAAGATCTCTTGAGCCTGAGAAGTGGAGGCTGCAGTGAGCTGTGACTGTGCCACTGCACTCCAGCCTGGGTAACAGAATGAGACCCTGTCTCAAACACACACACCCACACCCACACACACCCACACCCAATGGCAATGCCATCAGATTATCTGGGCTCATCCCAGGTCTGCCAACTACAAATTCTATAAAGCCTCGGTTTTCATCTGAAAAAAAAAAGGAGAAAACTACCTGTACATAAAGTTATTTTGATTATTAAATGAGATGACAAGGTATCACATTTACCAGTGTGCCTTTAAACATAGTAAAAATGCAAAAGATGCTGGATTTTAGAATAAAGGCCACTGGATCTGATCAAATAATTTTTACAAGAATCTAGAAGTGACAAAAGACCTTTATTTGGATTATTCTATTATAAAGCCTTACAATTAGGTTCAGCATCAATACAGTGTATCTTCCTGCAACACACATTCCTTACGTCTTAAGTTTTAAAACATGAGATGGGCTCTCTTCACTTACCCAGATAGTATCACATACAGAAAGATATTTACCTACCCGTTAAAGTACATTAGGGTATTCTTGATTGTTTAACATTCAGAGTCAGAAAGGAATAGAATCATTTCCCTCTGGAAGTGGAATTTGGCAGCAACTGCGAAACCAGTGGGTGGGTTGCCACAGAGTGTGCTCAGATCCCACCACAGGGGGGAGGGTAGGGGAGCACTCCTGGTTCCCACAGAATTCCTTACAACAAAAGCTTACAAAAGAAGTTGCCAAGCTTCACAGGCAAATCCTTCACCAAACCAAAGGCTTATTCTTAACCCAATACCTCATCAGAATTTAAAAATCCTTCCTTTGCTTAAAAACTCATTTTATAGTCAAAGATGACTGCCAAAATAAAAATAAAAAAAATAAAAACCTATTTTATACTTCTCTAGGCCCCACCCCTTCCCCCCAGCATGAGCTTTGGCAGAGTCTAAGAGTCAGAGATTTCTTACTGGCTAGAACGTCCTTCCCCTTTTGCCAGCTATTCTTTATTTGGGCTTCAATTCCAGGTTCAAGTGCCACCACCTCCTCCTTGAAGCCTTCCATACAAGGCCCTCCTGGACGAGGCACCAACCTGTGCTATCTCCCCACACCTGTGCATACAAACCTCCCACCAGATCGCTTATGCACTGCCGAACAAGTGCTTACTCACAGTACAATGGCTTGTTCACCTATCTCACTTCAGTAGGCAGTGGACGGCTTAAGCTACCACTATCTGACTGCTTACAATGAGTGAAATATTGAAGTGACAGATCATTTAGTAGGCATGGTTTTACAGGCAAATATTCTTCCTTTTTCAGAAATGAGGAAGCTGTGGCTAAAGGAGTTAGACAACTTTCCCAAGAAACTAGACGTAGAAAATGGAAGGGCGGGCAGTGTCTTGGTTTCCTCTTTGAGTCTCCAAAGGCCCACACAGTGTCTGGCACAAATCAGGAGCCCCAAGTTTGCTACATAAAGGTTACCTCATTGATTACTGTTCTATCCCTACCTTGTATACCCAAGTATCTTATCAGTGAGGCAGACTGAGATGACTTTTATCTCTTAGTCAGCAGAACTGGACTAGCTTGACCACTGACTCCACCCTTCAGCACAGATTTTTGATTACTTAAACCTTTTCTATACACATGCATAATAAATTCCAAGGCAGTGCTCCTTTCGGCAGCACATATACTAAAGTTGAACAATACAGAAAAGATTAGCATGGCCCTCACACAAGGATGGCACCAAATTCATGGAACATTCCATATATACATATATTTTAAATCCTGAGCCAACTGTGATGCCAGACTCAAAGAAGAATAAGCAGCAATCTTTTTCCTCAAAAGGAGCTTAGAGTCTAGAGGCAAAGGGAAAATATATTTGAAAAACAAGGAGTCAGATCAGTTTTTTTTCCTCTTTACGCTTCAACTTGCCTGAAAAAAGGCTAAAATACTTTTTCCTCTAATCCACTTAATGGTACCAATGAAAAGTAAGTATAAACCCATTATCTGCAGCTTTTGAACGACAGTAGGAAAGTGGAATAGGGGTTGGGGGCAATACAAGGTGAACAGGTGCTCATCTCTACAAGGAGTCTCCAACCTGTATTTCCTATTATTATGAGAAAGGACTTCTGAATTTCACTGTTATTACTGATATGATCCCCAGTCAGCTCATCAAACTCAATGATGTAGTTAAAGTTATCTTTAAAAAGATTTTTTTTTTTTTTTGAGACGGAGTTTCGCTCTTGTTGCCCAGGCTGGAGTGCAATGGCGCGATCTCGGCTCACCGCAACCTTCGCCTCCTGGGTTCAAGCAATTCTCCTGCCCCAGCCTCCCAAGTAGCTGGGACTACAGGCACGTGCCACCATGCCCAGCTAATTTTTGTATTTTTAGTAGAGACGGGGTTTCCCCATGTTGACCAGGATGGTCTCGATCTCTTGACCTCGTGATCCACCCGCCTCGGCCTCCCAAAGTGCTGGGATTACAGGCGTGAGCCACCGTGCCCGGCCAAAAAAGATTTTAATTTTCACAGTAACTTTTTTTTTTTTTTCTTAAGAGATGAGGTCACGCCGGGCGCGGTGGCTCAC
>PVKV010015863.1:0-10478 GCA_004027835.1 Alouatta palliata
GCGGTGGCTCACGCCTGTAATCCCAGCACTTTGGGAGGCCAAGGTGGGTGGATCATGAGGTCAAGAGATCAAGACCATCCTGGCCAACATGGTGAAACCCCGTCTCTACTAAAATACAAAAATTAGCCGGGTGTGGTGGCATGCACCTGTGGTCCCAGCTACTCAGGAGGCTGAGGTGAAAGAATCACTTGAACCCAGGAGGCAGAGATTGCAGTGTGCCAAGACTCCGTCTCAAAAAAAAAAAGAAGTTTCACTCTTGTTGCCCAGACTGGAGTACAATGGTGTGATCTGAGCTCACTGCAACTTCTGCCTCCCGGGTTCAAGCGATTCTTATGCCTCAGTCTTTTAAGACAGGGTTTCACCATGTTGGTCAGGCTGGTCTCGAATTCCTGGCCTCAGGTGATCCGCCAGCCTCGGCCTCCCAAAGTGCTGCAGTTACAGACGTGAGCCACCGCACCCGGCCTGTAACAGTTTTTTAGACCTGTCTTGGTGAGCAGTCATGAAAATTCTCCTAATTTCAGCATCTATTTATTTGTTAATCTATATTATTTTTGTGTGAAAGAAACACTTTTGTATTTGAGGAAAATTTAAAAACTAAAATAACTCTATCACTTTTAGGTATTATTTTTACTTATGTGTTATATGTCAAAAAAACATAAAATGTGTTATGTGTCAACAGCACAACAAAATTTATAATAAAATATTTCTATGCCTGGCACGGTGGCTTGCACCTGTAATCCTAACACTTTGGGAGGCGGAGTCGGGTGGATTATGAGGTCAGGAGCTCAAGACCATACGGTAAAATGTAGGGTCCAGCCCTACTTTGTCTAAAGGGTGTTCTCTACTGGTGCAGAGACAAGAGACTGTAGAAGACACAAAACACTGAGATCGAGGAAAAAAGTTGGGCCCAGGGGTCCAATGCCACCGGCAGTGGCCCCGAGTGCCTGGACACTCTGAATTTCATTGAATTCAAAGCAGAGGGGTAAGTAGGGTGAGCCATCCACAGTTACTGATAGGGTCAAGCAAATTATGTCTAAGGATCAAGGGGCCCAGGGCTTTCAAGTAGCCGAAGCAGGGGGAGGCAAAATGCGTCAGCACTTCACGTTGCTCCTTTCAAGTAAGATCAAAGGCTTCAATAATCATGCTGCTTCTTACTGATACCAGCAAAAGAGGAACCAGGTACAGAGGCAGGGAGTGAAAGTAGACCCAGATTGTGACCAATATAGCACAGCACCACATAGACAATTAAGTCCCCGGGTAACTGCGGGTTGGGCTGACTGATATCAGTCCTTCCACAAGAGCGTGGTGGAGCGGGGTGTTCTCCAGCTCACCCAAGGACAGGGAATATTCCCTTCCATGGTCCGCTGAGTAGCGGGCGCTTCCCCAAGCACTGGCACCACCGCATAGATTTTAGACACCGTTGAGCAACCTTTATGTGGGTGTAATAGAGGGCTTGGATTCGGCATTCAGGTTGTTCCTGCTGATCGCCACTCGTCGATGTTCCACAGGTATTAATGCTCTTGCCTCGTGGCCACATCCCATAGTGTCCCTCATCAGTTCCTGATCACAGCAACCTGATCGTTCCTAGATAATTATGCATAAAGTACAAGAGATTTTCAATCAAGGCTAAATATTCAGTAAGATCATGATACTTATTCTTCACTATATTGTTCTTTCTTCTTTTTTTTTTGTTTTCTTTTTTAAAACAGGGTTTCACCATGTTGGTCAGGCTGGTCTTGAACTCCCGACCTCAGGTGATCCGCCCGCCTTGGCCTCCAAAGTGCTTGGATTACAAGCGCGAGCCACCACGCCCGGCCTTTTTTTTGTTTTTTTAAAAGATGGGGTTTAACCATGATGGCCAGGCTGGTCTTGAACTCCTGACCTCAGGTGATCCACCCATCTCGGCCTCCCAAAGTGTAATGTATGTAGTGGATTCTCTTTTATTAGTCTACTTTTTCATCTTTATTTTTTTTTATTTTTTTATTTTTTTTGAGACAGAGTTTCACTCTTGTTACCCAGGCTGGAGTGCAATGGCGTGATCTCGGCTCACCGCAACCTCTGCCTCCTGGGTTCAAGCAATTCTCCTGCCTCAGCCTCCCGAGTAGCTGGGACTACAGGCACGTGCCACCACGCCCAGCTAATTTTTGTATTTTTAGTAGAGACGGGGTTTCACCATGTTGACCAGGATGGTCTCGATCTCTTGACCTCGTGATCCACCCACCTCGGCCTCCCAAAGTGCTGGGATTATAGGCGTGAGCCACCGCACCCGGCCTACTTTTTCATCTTTATACTCATACCAAATTGTTTTGATTCTATAGCTTTTGGATGTGTTTTGAAATCAGAAATTGTAATGCCTCCAACATTGTTTCTTTTTTTGAAGATTGCTGGGTACTTCATTGTCTCTTTAGATTCCATATATTTTTGGATTTGCTTTTTTATTTCTTCAAAAATGCAATGAGAAATTTGAAAAAACATTGCATGAAATCTGTAGATTAAATTGAGCAGTATAGACATCTTCACAATATTACTTCTATTTTGATTTTTTGTTTTTGAGATGGAGTTAAATTCACCCGCCTCAGCCTCCCAAAGTCCTGGGATTACAGGCGTGAGTCATCACACCCAGCCCAGTCATTTTAACAAGTGCATGCTCAGCCGGGCACAGTGGCTCATGCCTGTAATCCCAGCACTTTGGGAGGCCAAGGTGGGTGGGTCACGAGGTGAAGAGCTGGAGACCATCCTGGCCAACATGGTGAAACCCCGTCTAAAAAAAAAAAAACAAGTGCATTCTCAAGAGTGTATTGTATAATTTCTATCTATTTGTAAATTTATTAATTATTTATATTATTGTTTTATACCCTCTGGTTCAAGCGATTCTCCTACCTCAGCCTCCTGAGTAACTGGGATTACAGGCACGTGCCACCATGCCCTGCTAATTTTTTGTATTTTTTTTTTTAGTAGAGGTGAGGTTTCACCATGTTGGACTGGATGGCCTTGTGATTCACCCACCTTCAGCCTCCCAAAGTGCTGGAGTTACAGGTGTGAGCCACAGCGCCCGGTGAAAATTTGTTTTTTTTTTTTTGTTTTTTTTTTACTATTTATCATAAAAATTATTATTATTTTTTGAGACAAAGACTCACTCTGTCACCCAGGCTGGAGTGCAGTGGCACTATCTCGGCTCACTACAACGTCTGCCTCCCAGGTTGAAGCAATTCTCCTGCCTCAGTCACCCAAGTAGCTGGGACCACAGGCACGTGCTACCACGCTGGGCTAATTTTTGTATTTTTAGTAGAGACAGGGTTTCACCATGAAAATTTCAGTTTTAAAAAGTGTGTTAAGACTTTGTTTTTAGCCTAACAGGTGGTCTATAAAGGAGAAGGCTGTATGAGCTATTGAGAAGGCTGTGTATCCTGATGTTGTTGAGGAGTGTTCTCTATACCTTTATTAGAAATTGTTTTTCATTGCCTTCTAGTCCTGTTTCTTTATTAATATTCTGTCTTATTATTATTACAGATAGTGGAGTATAGAAATATCCTACTGTAATTATATTGTTGTCTCTCTGTTTATTCAATTTTGTTAGTATTTGCTGTATACTACACTTGATCTTAGCCAAAAGGCCGAGAAGCGATAGTATTTGCTGTATATATTTGAAATTCTAATTTGAGACACACATAGATACACATATGTGTAAACAAATTTTTCATAGGTTCCTGGTGAATGAATCTATATATTGTTTAATGTCCTTTTTTGTCTTTTTGAAGTTTTAAGATACATTTTATAAAATGTGACAATTTTTTTTTGTTTTTTTTTTGAGACGGAGTTTTGCTCTTGTTACCCAGGCTGGAGTGCAATGGCGTGATCTCGGCTCACCGCAACCTCCGCCTCCTGGGTTCAAGCAATTCTCCTGCCTCAGCCTCCCGAGTAGCTGGTACTACAGGCACGTGCCACCATGCCCAGCTAATTTTTGTATTTTTAGTAGAGACGGGGTTTCACCATGTTGACCAGGATGGTCTCCATCTCTTGACCTCGTGAGCCACCGCGCCCGGCCAAAATGTGACAATTTTTAACTTAAGATGTACCTTGTGTAATATAATTTTGACCTCTTCTGCTGTCATGTTGTTAATATTTACATGAAATTTCTACTTCTGTCTTGCCACTTTCAGTCTTTTGTCATTAGATCTCAATTGACTCTTGTAGAAAGGCAAGTTGAATCTTGATTTTTTAAATTTGTTAATAAACGTTTTATTGAAAATGTGTCTCTTGATTGGAAAGATAATTCTCTCTATATGGTTTTCTGAAAGATAAAAACTTACCAATGTTATTTTATTATTTTATCTGACTTTTTTTTTTTTTTTTTTTTTGAGACAAAGTCTCACTCCGTCACCAGGTGCCAGGCTGGAGTGCAGTGGCGCGACCTCGGCTCACTGCAACCTCCGCTGCCCGGGTTCAAGCAATTCTCCTGCCTCAGCCTCCCGAGTAGCTGGGACTACAGGCGCACATCACCACGCCCAGCTAAATTTTTTGTATTTTTAGTAGAGACGGGGTTTCACCATGTTGACCAGGATGGTCTCTATCTCTTGACCTCGTGATCAGCCCGCCTCAGCCTCCCAAAGTGCTGGGATTAGAAGCGTGAGCCACCGCACCCGCCTATTTTATCTGATTCTTTTATCTTTGTCTGTCATTTTCTCTTCTTTTGTGTGTGTGTGTGTGTTTTTTTTTTTTTTTTTATTGGTATTCTTTCAGTTTTTTTCTTATTTTATTTTGTGTGTCTATACAGATTTTTTTTTAGTGGTACCTTGGGAGATTACATAAAACCTTTGAAAGGCTGGGTGCAGTGGCTCACACCTGTAATCCCAGCACTTTGGGAGGCCTAGGTGTGTAGATCACGTGAGTTCAGGAGTTCGAGACCTGCCTGGACAACATTGTGGGACCCCATCTTTACAGAAAACACAAAAATTAGTTGGATGTGGTGGCAGGCACCGGTAATCCCATCTACTCAGGAAGGTGAGGCAGGAGAATCACTTTAACCCAGCAGGCAGAATTTGCAGTGAGCCAGGATTGCGTCATTGCACTCTAGCCTGGGCAACAGAAGGAGACTTCCTCTCAAAAAAAAAAATAAATAAATAAAATAAAATAAAATAAATATTTTAAAGATCCAACAATATATTTGAATGTGATAAAAAAAATCAACTTCAGTCGCATACAAAAATTCTTTATCATTACAACTGCTCTCAACTTTATTGATTTTCCTAATTATATTTTTATGTTGTATATTCATTAAAAGATGCTTATAGGGCCAGGCGCGGTGGCTCACACCTGTAATCCCAGCACTTTGGGAGGCCGAGGTGGGTGGATCACGAGGTCAAGAGATTGAGACCATCCTGGTCAACATGGTGAAACCCCGTTTCTACTAAAAATACAAAAATTAGCTGGGCATGGTGGCACGTGCCTGTAGTCCCAGCTACTCGGGAGGCTGAGGCAGGAGAATTGCTTGAACCCAGGAGGCGGAGGTTGCGGTGAGCCGAGATCGCGCCATTGCACTCCAGCCTGGGTAACAAGAGCAAAACTCCGTCTCAAAAAAATAAATAAAAAATAATAAAAAATAAAAAAAAATAAAAAATAAATTTTAGAGATAATTTAAAATGTTTTCTGCCATTATAATAATGTTAAGAAATTCCATTTTTGTGCATGTGCATATCTTTCCCAGCAAGTTATATATTTTCATATAATTATGTGTTATCTTCTTGCAATATGTTATTTTCAGTGGAATAAACTCCATTCAGCATCTTCTTTTTTTTCTTTTTCTTTTTTTTTTTTTTTTGAGACAGAATTTAGCTTGTGTCACCCAGGCTGGAGTGTAATGGTGCGATCTTGGCTCACTGCAACGTCCACCTCCCCGGTTCAAGCGATTCTCCTGTCTCATCCTCTGAAGTAGCTGAGATTACAAGCGCATGCCACCACTCGGAGCTAATTTTGTATATTTAGTAGAGACAGGGTTTCTCCATGTTGGTCAGGCTGACCTCGAACTGTCAGCCTCACGTGATCCACCTGACTCGCCCTCCCAAAGTGCTAGGATTACAAGCATGAGCCACTGTGCCCAGCCTCATTCAGCATCTTTGATATGTAGGGCATATGCAGTGCCAATATACCTCCTCAGAATTTTATTTTGGAAGGACTTCTATTTATTTGGTAGTACCATTTTCCTGATAGTATTATTCTCACTTGACAGCTTTTATGTTTTCTTTTTTTTTTTTTTTGAGACGGAGTTTCGCTCTTGTTGCCCAGGCTGGAGTGCAATGGCGCAATCTCGGCTCACCGCAACCTCCGCCTCCTGGGTTCAAGCAATTCTCCTGCCTCAGCCTCCCGAGCAGCTGGGACTATAGGCACGTGCCACCATGCCCGGCTAATTTTTGTGTTTTTAGTAGAGACGGGGTTTCACCATGTTGACCAGGATGGTCTCGATCTCTTGACCTTGTGATCCACCCACCTCGGCCTCCCAAAGTGCTGGGATTACAGGCGTGAGCCACCGCGCGCGGCACTTATGTTTTCTTTTCTTTTTTTTTTTTTTTTTTTTTTTTTTAAAGACGGGGTTTCACCATATTGGTCAGGCTGGTCTTGAACTCGTGACCTCAGGTGATCCGCCCGCCTCAGCCTCCCAAAGTGCTAGGATTACAGGCGTGAGCCACCACGTCCGGCTAGCTTTTTTGTTTTTTTGTAAGTTTAACAATATCACAGTTTTCCTCTGTAGAGAACCAGCCCCCACATCACCTGTGGGTACCCCACATTTAGTGGCGACAAAGGAATAAGAAAAAGACAGATTAAGAATACAAAGAGTGGGACCAGGGGCCTCTTTTTACTGGAGACAGTGAACGCCCTGAACTCTGATCTCTCACACTGTTTGAGCACAATATTTATGGTAACAGAGCCTAGGTCACCCTGCACTGGAACATGAGGCATGGAGAAGTTTGCCTCCTCAGACGCCTCCCACAGTTTGTTGTTCCCAGTTTATATGTTACTCATAATCAATTTATGTAGGCACTCTGTAATTCCTTTCTCCTTTGCTGCTTCCCCCAATACGTTCCGACCTGCAAAAATGTTTTTCACAAATTCACTGGTTATCTCATGAGGCTATGCTTATGTATGACACATCATTTTTATCTTGCAGCTCCCCAAATTCTCTTCTGTGATTTTTGAAATTTTAGTTGTGTGTTTATTACAAATATCATTGGGTGTATCCTAGTTTCTTTGTTCAGCTTCTTCATGTTTATACCATTTTTCCTTTTTCTTTTTTGAGACAGAGTCTCACTCCATCACCAGGCGCCAGGCTGGAGTGCAGTGGCGGGACCTCGGCTCACCGCAACCTCCGCCGCCCGGGTTCAAGCAATTCTCCTGCCTCAGCCTCCCGAGTAGCTGGGACTACAGGCGCGTGCCACCATGCCCAGCTAATTTTTTTGTATTTTTAGTAGAGACGTGGTTTCACCATGTTGACCAGGATGTTCTCGATCTCTTGACCTCGCTATCCGCCTGCCTCGGCCTCCCAAAGTGCTGGGATTATAGGCGTGAGCCACCGCGCCCGGCCCCATTTTTCCTTTTAAGAAACTTTTCAGTTATTTTTTGCATCTACAATTTTGTTTTTTGCTATTTTAATATTTTTTGTTGTTATCCTCATTTTTCTGATCTCCAGTAGTTGTCTGTGTTTCTGCTTCACTTACTGAATATTATTCAATTTAATTGATTAATTTGTTTGTTTGTTTTTCTGAGATGGAGTCTCTCTCTGTCACCCAGGCTGGGATGCAGTGGCTTGATCTTGGGTTACTGCAACCTCCACCTCTCAGGTTCAAATGATTCTCCTGCCTCAGCCCCCCGAGTAGCTGGAATTACAGGTGCCTGCCATCATGCCCGGCTAATTTTTAGTATTTTTAGCAGAGACGGGGTTTCACCATGTCTGCCAGGCTGATATTGAACTTCAGAACTCAAGTGATCCACCCACTTCAGCCTCCCAAAGTGCTGCGATTGCAGGTGTGAGCCACTGCACCTGGCCTATTTTACATTATTTTTGAGACAGTCTTGCTCTGTTGCCCAGGCTGGAGTGCAGTGGTATAATCTCCACTCACTGCAACCTTCCACTTCTGGGTTCAAGCTATTCTCCTGTGCCAGACTCCCAAATAGCTGGGATTACAGGCATATGCCACCACGCCCAACTCAGGCAGGAAGCTCTGCCTGAAAGGCTGCAGCTTAGGCTGTTTCACTCGTCCCAGCGTCAGAGCACATCTTCTGTCACTCAGGGCCTTAGGGGGCGGGGCCTTAAGCATTATCCAATCAGGGACGTTGGGTTGGAAGCTGTTCAATCAGGCACGTAGCTGGAGCAAAAAGGGTGACTTTCGTGTGTGGCGGGCTTTTTTCTCCTCCTGCAGTGAAAGCTCCACGTCTCATCTTCACTGCTGTGTCCTCAGTTCCTAGAGGACTAGCCTCTGTGGCCCTGTGACCTTCAGGCATTGGGAGATCCACAGCTAAAAGGCAGGAACCCCCTGGAAGCCTAGAAATGGTGAGAGTGCCTTTCCGACATCCGGAGAGAGGGGAGGGACTGGTTGAAACTGGTGGGAGGCGGCTGTGGTGAGATTCAGGCCTCCCCGCAGTCAGCTCCCCGATCTGTGCGGGAGTTCTCCTTGCCCAGCTCGGCCTCTGTCCCCATCAGCCCTAAGATGGCGGCTGAGCTGACAGGCGGACCCCAGGCATCCTGTGTCTTCTGACTGCCCTGGCCTGGAGCTCTCTCTCTGCAGCTCTGCACCGTCAGCGCCGCGTTTCTCCCACGTTGTGCAGGGACCACAGAACGGTGCTCAGGGCAGAATTCTGACTCGAGGCGGGAGTTCGTGAATGGGAAGAGCTTTGGTCCTTGGGGTTCACAGTTTCACTTTTCTCCTATTAAAAATGTATGGGGCCTGGCGTGGTGGCTCACGCCTGTAATTCCAGCATTTTGGATGGCCGAGGCCAGCAGATCAGTTGAGGACAGTGTTAAAACCCGCGCGCTGAATGAAGAGACCCCCAAACAGGCTTTGTGTGAGCAACAAGGCTGTTTATTCACCTGGGTGCTGGCGGGCCGAGGCCGAAAATGCAGTCAGGGTTAAGGCTGGGGGATAGGAGTTGGTTTTATAGGTTTGGGGTGAGCGGTGGAAAGTTACAGAAGTTTCAGTTGGCGGTTGTTTGCAAGCTGGGAGCGGGTGTAGGTTTGCAAGCTGGGAGGGGGTCGTAGGGGTGGAGTCACCAGCTTTTCCAAGCTCGGATACAAAGTCCAATGGCCTTATCATTTGAGACCAGAATAAGAATAGAAGAATGTCTCTGTTTAGTTAGGCTCCACTGGGATTGATCGTTTCTTCCAGGAACTCACCTGGGGTGTACCTGCAGGTCGCAGAGAGATTGCCATGCTGATCATGGCTCAGTCAGACCTTACAGTAAGGAGTTGTTAGGTGAACTAAATTCCTCTTCAAAGACTCTACTTCCTGGTCTTAAGTTGTGAAAGTTGCAAATCAACCCTACCCCTTCTTCCCCTTTCTCCTTTTGTCGCAAAATTGCGCTATTACCCTATTTTAAAAACGTCTGGGTCTAAGCCAACCAGGATCAGTTTAGATTGTGCTGTCCAACCCCAGCCAATAGGGTAAGGACAAAGAAAAGGAACTTTGTTAGGGTTAAAAACCCCTTGTTGGCGGGGCGCAGTGGCTCAGTGGCTCACGCCTGTAATCCCAGCACTGTGGGAGCCTGAGGTGGGGGGATTACGAGGTCAAGAGATCGAGACCATCCTGGCCAACATGGTGAAACCCTGTCTCTACCAAAATACAAAAAAAAAAAAAAAAAAAAAATTAGCTGGGCATGCTGGCGCGCACCTGTAGTCCCAGCTATTTCGGTAGGCTGAGACAGGAGAATTGTTTGAACCCAGGAGGTGGAGGTTGCAGTGAGCCAAGATTGCGCCGCTACACTCCAGCCTGGCACCTGGTGAAAGAGAGAGACTCCGAAAAAAAAAAAAAAAAAAACCTTGCTGGCCAAGTGCGATGGCTGACACCTCTCCCAGCACTTTGGGAGGCTGAGGCAGGCGAATCACAAGGTCAGGAGTTCTAGACCAGCCTGGCCAACATGGTGAAACCCTGTCTCTACTAAAAATACAAAAATGCAACCTCTGCCTTTCGGATTCAAGCGATTTTTCTGCGTCAGCCTCCCGAGTAGCTGGAATTGAAGGCATGCGCCATCATGCCCCAACAATTTTGTGCTTTTAGTAGACACAGGGTTTCTCCATGTTGGTCAGACTGGTCTCGAACTCCCGACCTCAGGTAATCTGCCGGCCTCCCTCTCCCAAAGTGCTGGGATTACAGGCGTGAGCCACTGCAGCCGGCCAACAAGAGGTTATTAAAGCCTCGGTTAATTTATTCTGGGGAACCTCCCCTGCAGTTGTCCCAGCCTGCTCACCCCAGTCATGGAAGGAGCCTTTATTC
>PVKV010015863.1:19388-46491 GCA_004027835.1 Alouatta palliata
GAGGTCAAGAGATCGAGACCACCCTGGTCAACATGGTGAAACCCCATCTCTACTAAAGATACAAAAATTAGCTGGGCATGGTGGCACGTGCCTGTAGTCCCAGCTACTCGGGAGGCTGAGGCAGGAGAATTGCTTGAACCCAGGAGGCGGAGGTTGCGGTGAGCCGAGATCGCGCCATTGCACTCCAGCCTGGGTAACAGGAGCGAAACTCTGTCTCAAAAAAAAAAAAAAAAAAACTAAAACTTAACACCCATTAAGTAACAACTGCTCATTTTACCCTCTCTCCAGCCCTTGACAGACAAACCTTCCATTTTCTGTTTTTATAATTTTGACTACTTAAGATATCTTACATAAGTGGAGTCATACAGTATTCATAATTTTGTTACTGGATTAATTCAGGTGACATAGTATTCTCAAAGTTCATCTTAAAACGTGACAAGATTTTCCTTTTTAAGGTAGAATAATATATATTCCATTGTACATATATGTGACAGCTTTTGAAATCTTTAGAGATCAAGAGATATATGGGTTGCTTCAGCCTTTTGGCTTTTGTGAATACTGCTAACATAAACATAAATTTTCAAATATGTCTTCCATGTCCTGTGTTGCTTTTTTTTTTTTTTTTTTTTTTTTTCCCCTTGAGATGGAGTCTTGCTCTGTCACCCAGGCTCAAGTGCATTGGTGTGCACTGATGTTTTTTCAAAAATTTATACTGGCCATTCTTTTTTTTTTTTTTTTTTCCGGGTAGCATCTCGCTGTGTTGCCCAGGCTGGAATGCAGTGATGCAATCTCAGCTCATTGCAACCTCCACCTCCTGGGTTTAAGTGATTCTCCTCCCTCAGCCTCCCAAATAGTCGGGATTACAGGCACCTGCCACGATGCCTTGCTGATTTTTTTGTATTTTTAGTAGAGACAGGTTTCACCATGATGGCCAGGATGGTCTCAAACTCCTGACTTCATGGTTTGCCTGCCTTGGCGCTCCCAGCATGCTGGGATTACAGGCCTGAGCCATCTCGCCTGGGTATAGCGGCATTCTAATGGGTGTGAGTGATTTTGTTTGTCCTTGCGTTTTTTTTAATTATTATTTCTCCACAAATTTGTGATTTTGTGTTTTTTCAAATCCTTTTTTCAATTTGCGTAATTTCTTAATGAAAATTTTGTCCATTTCTAAATCAAGTCATTCAACTTTGTTATTTAGTTTTAAGGTTGTTTATATATTTTAAATATTAACCTATTTCACATGTAAGTCACATATGTTTTTACTTTTTTTTTGGTCATGTACAGAAGGGTTCAATTAGCGTCAGCCAGGCTGGAGTGCCATGGCGTAATTTTGGCTCACTGTATCTATATCCTTAGCCTCCAAGACTCAAGTGATTCTTTCTCCTCAGTTTTGTGAGTAGCTAGGACTGCAGACATACACTACCATGTCTGCCAAATTGTTTACTTTTTTGTAGTGTTACAATTTCACTATGTTACCAAGGCTAGTCAGCATTTTTAAATTTAATAAAAATTTTAAATTTAATAAAAATTCTGTCCTAACAGGATACAGCAGATGTAAATAAGACTATTGTGTATTATCTTGGTTTTGACTGGAGAGTTGTGTGTGTGTCTGTGAAATGTAATTGGTGTATAATATGGTTTGGATGTCCATGTTCTCCAAACCTCATACTGTAATATATATCCTTCATGCTGGATATGGGAACTGGTGGAACATGTTACTGTCATGAAAGCAAATTTCTCATGAATGGGTTGGTACATCCTCTTGGTAACCAAAAAGTTTAAACTCTGCTTTTCTTTTTTTTTTTTTTTTTGAGACGGAGTTTAGCTCTTGTTACCCGGGCTGGAGTGCAATGGCGCGATCTCGGTTCACTGCAACCTCTGCCTCCTGGGTTCCAGCAATTCTCCTGCCTCAGCCTCCCGAGTACCAGGGACTACAGGCACGTGCCACCATGCCCAGCTAATTTTTGTATTTTTAGTAGAGACGGGGTTTCACCATGGTCTCGATCTCTTGACCTCGTGATCCACCCGCCTCGGCCTCCCAAAGTGATGGGATTACAGGCGTGAGCCACTGCGCCCGGCCTTAAACTCTGCTTATTTAAATGAGAGCTGGTTTACTAAAAGAACCTGGCTCCTTCACCTCATACTTGGCTCTGTTTATTAGTATATAATATGTCCAGTTGCTCTTTGCCTTTCACCATGATTGTAAGTTTCCTGAGACCCTCACCAGAAGCAGATGCTGATGCACACTTCTTTTTTTTTTTTTTTTTTTTTTTTTTTGAGACGGAGTTTCGCTCTTGTTACCCAGGCTGGAGTGCAATGGCGCGATCTAGGCTCACCGCAACCTCCACCTCCTGGGTTCAAGCAATTCTCCTGCCTCAGCCACCAGAGTAGCTGGGACTACAGGCACGTGCCACCATGCCCAGCTAATTTTTTTGTATTTTTAGTAGAGACGGGGTTTCACCATGTTGACCAGGATGGTCTCGATCTCTTGACCTCGTGATCCACCCGCCTCGGCCTCCCAAAGTGCTGGGATTACAGGCGTGAGCCACCGCGCCCGGCCTGATGCACACTTCTTATACAGTTTGCCATACTGTTACCTGAAGAAACCTCTTTTACTTATAAATTATGCATCTCAAGTATTCCTCTATATGCAAAATAATTAATACAGTTTATTTTTTTTTTTTCTCTTGAGATGAAGTCTCACTCTTTCCCCTAGCCTGGAGTGCAGTGGCCCCATCTAGGCCCATTGCAACCTCCACCTCCCAGGTTCCAGCTATTCTCCTGCATCAGCCTCCTAAGTAGCTGGGACTACAGCCATGCGCCACCACGCCAAGCAGATTTTTTTATTTTTTAGTAACGGCGGCATTTCACCATATTGGCCTGGCTGGTCTTGAACTCCTGACCTCAGGTGATCTGCCCGCCTCAGCCTCCGAAAGTGCTGGGATTACATGCAAGAGTCGCCACATCTGGCACATTTCACAAATTGTGTTGCTTTCAGCCTATTCGACTCAATGCTAAAATGAGTCTCTTATAGGCGGCATACTATATGCTTTTTAAAAAGCACCCAGGCATTCTATATCTTTTTCTTTATATAATTTTATTTATTTATTTAGACACAGAGTTTTGCACCTGTCCAAGGCTGGAGTACAATGGCATGATCTCGACTCACTGCAGCCTCCATCTCTCATGTTCAAGTGAGTCTCCTGCCTCAACCTCCCAAATAACTGGGATTACAGGCACCCCCCCACCTTGCCCAGCTGATTTCTTATATTTTTAGTAGAGATGGGGTTTCACCATCATGGTCAGGCTGGTCTTGAACTCTTGACCTCAGGTGACCTGCCTGCCTCGGCCTCCCAAAGTGTTGAGATTACAGCTGTGAGCTGTTATTACCAGTTACATTGTTATTGTTTTGTTTTTCCAGTAGTTATATTTTTCTCATTTCTTGTTTTACTTTTTAATTTTTATTTAATTTTGTACTAGCATGCTTTATTTTTTAACTTCTTTTGCATACTTTCTATAAATAATACCTTTGTAATGATCTTGAAAACTGAAGATTACATACATCTTAATGTTAAAACAATATATTTTAATGTCATAACAACTTCATTTGAATACAAAAACTATGCCTCTATATTTTCCAGATTGTTATTGATATTAAAATTATTATTTTTTTGTTGTTTTTTTTTTGAGGACCACAAACATTTTTACTTTTATTGTATGTACTTCATGTTACACTCTACATTGTTCACTAGTCTGAGATGATACACAACATACAGAGCAATATTATTTATAAAATACCCAAAACTTTTCAAGTTTTTGCCCATTAATTTCACCATGTGCTCAGAAATAATTTGCATCCCTGGGCACAAATTTCATTTCTTCCTTCATAATAACCACAATATGAAACAATTAATAGTAACAAGGTTGCAAAAGATGCAAACGAACACAAAAATGGACTGTAAGAAGAAAACAACCCATTTACAGGGTAGTTTATAAACAAGCTAAGGCCTGAGAAATGAATTTTAGAACTAAATTCAATTTTTTCCATAAACCAAAATTATATTATCTTACCTACAAATCATGTAGAAATACTTGAGAAATGGGCTTAGAATAAACCCATTTTGAATCACTCAGCACAGTTCAAAGACAAAATGCTAAGATCTTTTGTAGAGAAAAGCCTTTTTAAAAATTTTTTATTTTTTGCAGGGCTACCCCATAGGCTGTGCGCCTTGAGTAGCTGAGAAAAGCCTTTTAAAAACCCCAGAGATGTCCTTCACACAAACTAAACCATGATTTTGCATGTAATGCGCTGTTGATTTGGCTTAATTTTATCACACACAGGACTTGCCACCATAGTGAAGGGAAGACAAAGTCAGGCTAACAACAAAAGAAATCACAAATACATTTCAGTTGAGAGCAGGTACTGTTTATTAACTGACCAGATTAGAAAAATAATCATGGGAGACACCTTAGTTCATTCTTCTAATAAGCCTGTTGATCTGATCCTCCCTGTTGCCAGCATCTCCACCTTCTACAAAATGGGTGGTCTTTTTCTTCATTCCGCCTCGTGGAGAAGATAATTTAAAGGGCCACAGGAAGTTATTTGCTTCTTTGAAGCGTTTTCCAACAGCAGATCTCATGAATCAGATCCTCCATGCAGATGATGCCATATTTTCCAAGAGATCGAGCAATCAGAGCGTTATCTGTCAAAGCAATTCGCTTCTTTTTGATTTTGCCATAACCACGTTTGTGGATTAGTTTATTTACTGACTTCTGATTTGGGTACCCCCATGCAATATATGTCTCTACAATCCTCAGCATGTTAATTGAAGCCTTGTTGAGCTTCACAAAGGTTCTATTGAAGATTTGACGAAGGCGAAGAAGCTGCGACACCTTTCAGACCTTTGGGCTCACACCATTGATAACTCTGATCCTGATGACAAACTCCAGTTTGGGTTCTGCAGGTCCATAGAAGTTGTCGGCTTTCCTTGCCATCCTTGCCATTCGAATTTCAGTTCTGTACATCTGCCTACATTCCTTGTGATAATGCTTTGCTTTTTCATAGATAAGCTTCCTCCTTGCCTTTCGAAGCATCTTTTGGGCAAACTTCTTTCTCAGGTGCTTGATCTTCAGCTCTGTGAAATTCCTTCGCTTTTTCTTCAGGGTTTCTGGCACAGCAGGAACCTCCTTCTTCTTGTCTTCTACACCCTCCATGGTTCCAGCAGGAAAAAAAATGATATTAAAATTATTTTATATGTTGTATATGTTAATAACAGATTCATGGAAATGTACGTAATATTTTTTATATTGTACAAAAAAAGTTTGAAGGTTTTATGTACTATCATTTTGTTTTGTTTTGTTTTTGAAACTAAGTCTCACTCTGTTGCTCGGGATGGAGTGCAGTGGTGTGAAGTTGGCTCACTGCAATGTCCGCCTTTTGGGTTCAAACAGTTCTCCTGCCTAGGCCTCCCAATTAGCTGGGATTACAGGTTCCTGCCACCATGCCCAGCTAGTTTTTTGTATTTGTACTATACATGGTGTTTCACCATGTTGGCCAGGCTGATGCCAAACTCCTGACCTCAGGTGATCTGCCCAACTTGGCCTCTCAAAGTGCTGGGGTTACAGGTGGAATCCACTATGCCCAGCCTATATCATCATTTGATAGTAAAAAAATCTGTATGTGTTCATATATTGACATTTAATGGAGAGCTTATATTTACATGTGCTCTTATGATGCTGCCCAGCATTAGTTTTAGTTTTAACAGAGTGGACACATTTTAACATTTCTCTAATTTTATATGTAGAGTCTCATTATGTTGCTCAGGCTGATCTTGAACTTGTGGACTCAAGTGATGTGACTGCTTTGGCCTCCTAAAGCTATAGGATTATAGGCATGAACCACTGTGCCTGAGCTCCTGGTAGTATAATATATTTGATAACAAGTCTCCCTCTGTCACCCAGGCTTGAGTGCAGTGGCAAGATCTCGCCACACTGCAACCTCTGCCTCTCAGGTGCAAGCTATTCTCCTGCCTCAGCTTCCCTCCCAAGTAGCTGAGGTTACAGGTGTGCATACCCAGCCAATTGTTTCTGTAATTTTAGCAGAGATGGGGCTTTACCATATTGTCCAGGCTTATCTTGAACTCCCTTAGGTGATCCACTTGTCTTGGCCTCCTTAAAGTGCTGGGATTATAGTCTTGAGCCACCAGCCTATATATATTTTGTTTTGGTGAAGTCTTGCTTTGTCACCCAGGCTGAAGTCCAATGTCATAATTTTGACTCACTGCGACCTCGGCCTTCTGGGTTCAAGTGATTCTTCTTTCTCAGCCTCTTTTTTTTTTTTTTTTTTTTTTTTTTGAGACGGAGTTTCGCTCTTGTTACCCAGGCTGGAGTGCAATGGCGCGATCTCGGCTCACCGCAACCTCCGCCTCCTGGGTTCAAGCAATTCTCCTGCCTCAGCCTCCTGAGTAGCTGGGACTACAGGCACGCGCCACCACGCCCAGCTAATTTTTTTGTATTTTTAGTAGAGACGGGGTTTCACCATGTTGCCCAGGATGGTCTCGATCTCTTGACCTCGTGATCCACCCGCCTCGGCCTCCCAAAGTGCTGGGATTACAGGCTTGAGCCACCGCGCCCGGCCTTTCTCAGCCTCTTGAGTAACTCAGACTACAGTTGTGCGCCACCATGCTCAGCTAATTTTTGCATTTTTAGTACAAACGGGGTTTCACCATGTATTCAGCCTGGTCTCAAACTCCTAACCTCAGGCAATCCATCTGCTTCGGCCTCCCAAGGTGCTGGGATTACAGGCGTGAGCCAGCATGGCCTGGCTTGTGCAGTATATTTTGTAGGGCTTTATTAGTGGTGATGAACATTATCACCTTTTATTTTGGAAAGTCTTTATTTTTATTTATTTTATTTTATTTCACCTGGGTGCAGGCAGGCTGAGGCCAAAAGGGGCATAAGCCAGAAAGTCTTTATTTTTATCTCCTTTTTGAAGTAAAATAATTTTGAATTGAGTAATATTGGGAAGTTCTGAGCTTTTTTTTTTTTTGACATGGAGTTTTGCTCTTGTTGCCCCAGCTGGAGTGCAATGACATGATCTCAGCTCACTGCAACCTTCATTTCCTGGGTTCACATGATTCTCCTGCCTCAGCCTTCCCAGTAACTGGGATTATAGGTGTGTGCCACCATGCCCAGCTAATTTTGGTATTTTTAGTAGAGACAGGATTTCAATATTACAATTTTTTTTAAGATGGAGTTTTAGGCCGGGCGCGGTGGCTCACGCCTGTAATCCCAGCACTTCGGGAGGTCGAGGCGAGTGGATCACGAGGTCAAGAGATCGAGACCATCCTGGTCAACATGGTGAAACCCCGTCTCTACTAAAAATACAAAAATTAGCTGGGCATGGTGGCCCGTGCCTGTAGTCCCAGCTACTCGGGAGGCAGAGGCAGGAGAATTGCTTGAACCCAGGAGGCGGAGGTTGTGGTGACCCGAGATCGTGCCATTGCACTCCAGCCTGGGTAACGAGCGAAACTCCGTCTCAAAAAAAAAAAAAAGATGGAATTTTGCTCTTGTGCAGAGTGGAGTGCAATGGCCCAGTATTGACTCATTGCAACCTCCACCTTTCAGGTTCAAATGATTCTCTTGCCTCAGCCTCTAAAGTAGCTGGGATTACAGATGCCTTGCACTACACACAACTAATTTTTGTATGTTTATTTCTTTTTAAAAAAATTTTTTTTTAAATTTTTTAATACAAAGACGGGTTTCACCATGTTGGTCAGGCTGGTCTTGAACTCCCAACCTCAGGTGATCCGCCTGCCTTGGCCTCCAAAGTGCTTGGATTACAGGCATGAGCCACCACACCCAGGCTGTATTTTTAGTAGACAGGGGGTTTCACCATGTTGACTAGGCTGATTTCGAACTCACGACCTCAAGTGATCCACCCACCTCGGCCTCCCAAAGTGCTGGGATTACAAGCGTGAGCCATTGCGCCCTGCCTACATTTCATGTTTTAATTTTGTTTTCCAATTTTATATTTTAGTGTTACATAATTTTTGGTATGCCACATCACACCAGTTAATTGTGTTTTCATTTTTTAGTGTACATTATAAATGTATATGACAATATTTGTACAGTTTAAGACACTGGAGCAAAATTAAATAGGAATAAGACATGTCTAATGTCTATTGCAAATATAAATATTTTTATGTTTGTTCGCCTATATAAATATTATCCCTGTATTTTTGTGTCACTTGCCTATTTATTGTGTAGGTTTGTTGTAACAGTTTTTTTGTTTGTTTGTTTTGGGGGGGGGTTTTGCCCAGTTTGGAGTATAATGGCAAGATCTGAGCTCAATGCAACTTCTGCCTTCTGGGTTCAATCAATTCTCCTGCCTCAGTCTCCCGAGTATCGGGGATTGCAGGCATGTGCCACCACACCCTGCTAATTTTGTATTTTTAATAGAGAAAGGGTTTACCATGTTGGCCAGGCTGGTCTTGAACTCCTGACCTCACTATTCACCCGCCTTGGCCTCCAAAGTTCTAGGAATACAGGCGAAAGCCACAGTGCCGACCCAGATATTTTCTTAGTAATACCTGGGGATTACATAAAACTTCTAAAAGATCCAAGAATATATTTGAATGTGGTAAATTTAACTTCATTTTCATACAAAAATTCTTCATCATTACATCTGCCTTCAAGTTTGTTACTGGTTTGCTAATTATATTTTTATGTTGTATATTCATTAACAGATGTTTATAATAATATCTATAGTCTTCTCTTTTAAATTTTAGAGAATAATTAAAAATACATTCTGCACTATTATAATAATGTTAAGTAGGAAATTGTATTTTTTGTGTATGTGCATATCTTTTCCAGAAAGTTATACATTTTGATATGATTTTGTGTTGTTTTCTTGCTATGCTATTTTCAGTGAAACTCCTTTCAGCATTTTTGATATATAGGGCATATGCAGTACCAATATACTTCCTCAGGATTTGGTTATTTTGAAGGATTTCTTATTATTTGGTAGTACAATTTTGCTGATGATATTTTTCCCACCTGAGAGCTTTTTTAAAAAATTATAACTTTAACAATATCACACAGTTTCCTTCTGACCTGCAAACAATTTTTTTTTTGAGACGGAATTTCGCTCTTGTTACCCAGGCTGGAGTGCAATGGCGCGATCTCGGCTCACCGCAACCTCCGCCTCCTGGGTTCAAGCAATTCTCCTGCCTCAGCCTCCCGAGTAGCTGGGACTGCAGGCACGTGCCACCATGCCCGGCTAATTTTTGTATTTTTAGTAGAGACGGGGTTTCGCCATGTTGACCAGGATGGTCTCGATCTCTTGACCTCGTGATCCACCCGCCTCAGCCTCCCAAAGTGCTGGGATTACAGGCGTGAGCCACCGTGCCCGGCCAAACAATTTTTTGATAAATGCACTGGTTACCTCATGCGACTATGCTTATAAGTGAAACATCATTTTCATCTTGCAAGTCCCCAAATTCGCTTATCTATAATTTTTGAAATTTTGCTAATATGTGTGTTTGATATAAATATCTGTGTGTATTGAGTGTAATGGCGTGATCTCGGCTTGCCGCAACCTTCCCCTCCCGGGTTCAAGCGATTATAATGCCTCAGCCTCCCAAGTAACTGGGACTATAGGCATGTGCCCCCACGCCTGGCTAATTTTTTGTATTTTTAGTAGAGACTGGGTTTCACCGTGTTAGCCAGGATGATCTCGATCTCCTGACTTCATAATCCACCCACCTTGGCCTCCAAAAGTTCTGGAATTACAAGTGTGAGCCACTTTGCCCACCTAATTTTTTGTATTTTTAGTCAAAACTGGTTTTCACTATGTTGGCCAGAATGGTCTCGGTCTCTTAACCTCATGATGTGCCCACCTTGGCCTCCCAAAGAGCTCAGATTAGAAGTGTGAGCCACCGTGCCCAGCCTATGTTTTTCTTTCAAGAAATTTTTCAATTATTTTTTATATTTTGTATATCCACAATTTTTGTTTTTTGATATTTTAATATTTCTTGTTATCCTTCTTTTTCTGATGTTTGGTAGTTCTCCGTGTTTTTATTTCACTTACTCAATATTATTCAATTTTATTTATTTATTAGTTTTTCTGAATTGGAGACTTTTTCTGTCACCCAGGCTGGAGTTCAGTGGTGT
Source organism: Alouatta palliata (assembly GCA_004027835.1). Lineage (NCBI taxonomy): Eukaryota > Metazoa > Chordata > Mammalia > Primates > Atelidae > Alouatta > Alouatta palliata. The sequence goes on from PVKV010015863.1 coordinate 29,562, forward strand.
CATCTAGGCTCACTGCAACTTCCTCCTCCCACGTTCAAGGCATTGTTTTTCCTCAGCCTCCCAAGTAGCTGGGAACAGGTTCCTGCAACCAGCCTGGCTAATTTTCTATATTTTTTGTGGAGACGGGTTTCACCATGTTGACCAGGCTGATTTTGAAATGTTCAGCTCAAATGATCCACCCACCTCTGCCTCTCAAAGTGCTGGGATTACAAGCGTGAACCACTGTGCCCAGCCTATTTTATGTTATATTTGTGATAGTCTTGCTCTGTTTCCCATGTTGCAGTGCAGTGGTACAGTCTCCACTCACTGCAACCTTTCCCTACTGGGTTCAAGCACTTCTCTTGTGTCAGCCTCCCAAATAGCTGGGATTATAGCCACATGCCAGCACACCCTGCTAAGTTTTGTATTTTTAGTAGACACAGGGTTTCACCATGTTGGCTAGGCTGGTCTCTTTTTTATTTTTATTTTTGAGACGGAGTTTCGCTCTTGTTGCTCAGGCTGGAGTGCAGTGGTGTGATCTTCGCTCACTGCAGCTCCGCCGCCCGGAAGTGATTCTCCTGCCTCAGCCTCCTGAGAAGCTGTGATTAAAGGCATCAACCAGTATGCCCAGCTAAATTTTGTATTTTTAGTAGAGGCGGGGTGTTTCTATGTTGGTCAGTCTGGTCTCAAACTCCTCACCTCAGGTCATCCGCCTGCCTCAGCCTCCTCAAATACTGAGATTACACATGTGAGGCACTGTACCCAGCTTCAGGCTGGTCTCAAACTCCTGCCCCCATGTTATTTTCCCACCTTGGCCTCCCAGTGTGTTGGGATTCCAGAAATAAGCCAACAAGCCTTGGCTATTCAATTTGTTTGGAATTTTTTAAATTACTGGTCCAGGCACGGTGGCTCATGCCTATATTCCTAGCACTTTGGTAGGCCGAGGCGGGTGGATCACAAAGTCAGGAGTTCAATACCAGCCTGGCCAAGATAGTGAATCCCCATCTCTACTAAAAATTACAAAAAAGTTAGCCGGGTGTGGTGATACGCACTTGTAATCTCAGGTACTTGGGAGGCTGAGACAGGAGAATCGCTTGAACCTGGGAGGTAGAGGTTTCAGTGAGCTGAGATCACACTACTGTACACCAGCCTGGGCAACAGAGGAAGACTCTGTCTCAAAAGAAAATAAATACTTTATATGCTTTTTATGGTTGCTTTTGAAAATTTTTATAATTTTTTTTGATGGAGCCATTTTGCAAACATTGTAATCTTTGACTGAGATTTCAGCATTAACAAAAACTACCTCTTTCGCTCTTTATAATACAGTATTGTCTTGGTGTAGTCTGAAAACAATTGTCCTGGCTAGGCATTCTGGGAAATTATTGAACATGCTTTGAGGATGTGTCTTATCCAAAATTTTGTGTTTTGTGTTTATTTATTTATTTATTTATTTTTGAGATGGAGTTTCGCTCTTGTTGCCCAGACTGGAGTGCAATGGCGCGATCTCGGCTCACCGCAACCTCCGCCTCCTGGGTTCAAGCAATTCTCCTGCCTCAGCCTCCTGAGTAGCTGGGACTACAGGCGCACGCCACCACGCCCAGCTAATTTTTGTATTTTTAGTAGAGACGGGTTTTCACCATGTTGACCAGGATGGTCTCGATCTCTTGACCTCGTGATCCACCCGCCTCGGCCTCCCAATGTGCTGGGATTACAGGCGTGAGCCACCGCGCCCGGCGTGTTTTGTGTTTAAATGGTTTATTCATACTTCTTAATAATCAGTCATCACTTGCTACACCCATTTCCTGTTTGGGGTACTGCATTTTCTCTGCTTCTGTATTATTTACCTTTAGACTCAGTGAACTCAAACTACCATTCCAACATATATCATGATTTCTTTCAGCATTTTATGTCATGGGAGACATTAACCAGTGTCTACAAAGGCCCCTAGAAGTGAGAAGTAAAGATGTATGTGCCAATATATTTCTTTTTCTTTTTTTTTTTTTTTTTTTTTTTTTTGAGACGGAGTTTCGCTCTTGTTACCCAGGCTGGAGTATCGCTCTTGCGGTGAGCGATCTCGGCTCACCGCAACCTCTGCCTCCTGGGTTCAAGCAATTCTCCTGCCTCAGCCTCCCGAGTAGCTGGGACTACAGGCACGTGCCACCATGCCCACCTAATTTTTGTATTTTTAGTAGAGACGGGGTTTCACCATGTTGACCAGGATGGTCTTGATCTCTTGACCTGGTGATCCACCCGCCTCGGCCTCCCAAAGTGCTGGGATTACATGTGTGAGCCACCGTGCCCGGCCTATTTCTTTTTCTTTTAAAAAAGAAACCAGTAGTTGGCAATTTAAATTTGTGTGTGTGTGTGACTGACACAGTCTCACTCTGTTACCTAAACTGAAGTGCAGTGACATGATGTTGGCTCACTGCAGTCTCTGCCTCCACAGTTCAAGCAATTCTCCTGCCTCAGTCTCCCAAATAGCTTGCATTACAGGTACCTGTTACCACACCTGGCTAATTTTTTGTATTTTTATTAGACATGAGATTCCACCCAGATGGTCAGGCTGCTCTCAAACTCCTGACTTCAGGTAATCGACATGTCTTGTTTATCTGACATGCTGAGATTACAGGCATAAGACATCATTCCTTTCTGGCAATTTACTTTATTGGTTTTTGATTTGTTTTGTTTTTGTTTTTTGTTTTTTAATGCAGTGTCTCACTCTGTCACCCAGGCTGGAGTGCAGTGGCATGATCTGAGCTCACTGCAATCTCTGCCTCCCAGGCTCCAGCAATTCTCTGCCTCAGCCTCCTGAGTAGCTGGGATTACAGGTGCCACAACCATGCCCAGCTAATTTTTTGTATTTTTAGTACAGATGGGGTTTCACCATCTTCAACAGGTTGATCTTCAACTCCACCTTGTGATCCACCCCCATCACCCTCCCAAAGTGCTGGGATTACAGGCATGAGCCACTGCACCCAGCTGGCAATTTCCTTTTAAAGGCACAATATTATACTGAAGAGGAGGAGGACCTGTGTTTGGTATAAGAAACAGACTTTTCTGTTTCTTCTATGTGGCTCTTTGCACTGGGCTCACCTGGGGTGCTTCACACACTTAACACACTTATAAATATTTTACAAATGGATTTTGGTCAGTATGTTTTTGTTACATTTATACGTCCAGGAAGAAATTACAGCTTGTAGTATTTTACTATGACATCTCGCTGATGTAGTTTGTATAATTTTATATGTTAGATTTGTAAAGTGTACTTATCTGAGTCTAGCAATTGAAGTAATGTGTTTTTATTGTTTCTTTTAGTTATGTGTTCTCATTTTGCCCAAGACCTTTGGCCAGAGCAGGGGATTAAAGATTCTTTCCCAAAAATGACACTGAGAAGATATGAAAACTGTGAACATGATAATTTACAGTTCAATAACGACTGTGAATGTGTGGATGAGTGTCATATGCAGAAAGTGGTTTATAATGGACTTAACCAAAGTTTGACAAGTACCCAGAGAACAATATTTCAATGTGATAAATATGTGAAAGTCTTTTATAAGTTTTCAAATTCCAACAGACATAAGATAAGACATATTGGAAAAAAATTTTTCACATATATAGAATGTGGCAAAGCTGTTAACCAGTACTTAACCCTTACTACACATAAGAAAATTCATACTGAAGAGAAACCCTACGAATGTGAAGAATGTGTTAAAGCCTCCAACTGGTCCTCATACCTTACTCGACATAAGAAAATTCATACTGGAGAGAAACCCTACAAATGTGAAGAATGTGGCAAAACCTTTAAGCAGTCCTCAAACCTTTCTAAACATAAGATAATTCCTACTGCAGAGAAACCCTACAAATGGGAAGAATGTGAAAAAGCCTTTAAGAAGTCTTTTTACCTTACTACGCATAAGATAATTCATACTGGAGAGAAACTCTATAGATGTAAGCAATGTGGCAAAGCTTTTAACCAATCTGAAACCCTTAGTGCACATAAGAGAATTCATACTGAAGTGAAACCCTACAAATGTGAAGAATATGGCAAAGAGTTTATGTACTCCTCAACCCTTTCTACACATAAGAGTATTCATACTGGAGAGAAACTCTACAAATGTGAAGAATGTGGCAAAGACTTTATGCGCTCCTCAAGCCTTTCTGCACATAAGAAAATTCATACTGGAGAGAAACCTTACAGATGTGAAGAATGTGGCAAAGCTTTTGTCCAATCTGTAAACCTGAGTACACATAAGAAAATTCATACTGGAGAGAAACCCTACAGATGTAAAGATTGTGGAAAAGCTTTCAAGCAGGCTGCACACATTATTGCACATATGAAAATTCATACTGGAGAGAAACCCTACAGATGTGAAGAATGTGGCAAAGCTTTTACCCAATCTACAACCCTTACTACACATAAGAAAATCCATACTGGAGCAAAACCCTACAGATGTGAAGAATGTGGCAAAGCCTTCAATTGGTCCTCACATTTTACTATGCATAAGAAAATTCATACTGGAGAGAAACCCTACAGATGTGAAGAATGTGGCAAAGCTTTTACCCAATCTGTAAACCTTAGTACACATAAGAAAATTCATACTGGAGAGAAACCCTACAGATGTGAAGAATGTGGGAAAGCCTTTACAAATTCCTCTAACCTTACTAAACATAAGAAAATTCATACTGGAGAGAAACCCTACAGATGTGAAGAATGTGGCAAAGCTTTTACCCAATGTATAACCCTTACTAGACATAAGAAAATCCATACTGGAGAGAAACCCTATAGATGTGAAGAATGTGGGAAAGCCTTTACGAATTCCTCTAACCTTATTAAACATAACAAAATTCATACTGGAGAGAAACCCTACAGATGTGAAGATTGTGGAAAAGCTTTCAAGCAGGCCGCACACGTCATTGTACATAAGAAAATTCATACTGGAGAGAAACCCTACAGATGTGAAGATTGTGGAAAAGCTTTTAAGCAGGCCGCACATGTCATTGCACATAAGAAAATTCATACTGGAGAGAAACCCTACAGATGTGAAGAATGTGGCAAAGCTTTTACCCAATCTGAAACCCTTACTACACATAAGAAAATTCATACTGGAGAGAAATCCTACAGATGTGAAGAATGTGGAAAAGCCTTTATGAATTCCTCTAACCTTAGTAAACATAAGAAAATTCATACTGGAGAGAAACCCTACAGATGTGAAGAATGTGGAAAAGCCTTTACGAATTCCTCTAACCTTACTAAACATAAGAAAATTCATACTGGAGAGAAACCCTACAGATGTGAAGAATGTGGGAAAGCCTTTACAAATTCCTCTAACCTTACTAAACATAAGAAAATTCATACTGGAGAGAAACCCTACAGATGTGAAGAATGTGGCAAAAACTTTCCTTCATTCTCAAGCCTATGTAGACATAAGATAATTCATACTGGAGAGAAACCCTATGGATGTAATGAATGTAGGAAAGCCTTTAACCAGCCCTCAACTCTGACTAAATATGAGAATTTATATGAAACATAGACCCTAAAAATATAAAGAATGTGACCAAGTTTTTAAGGAAGGTCTCAACCTTCATTACAAATAATTCATACTGGACAGAAGCCCTATAAGTGTGAGGAATGTGGCAAACCGTATAACAAGTTGCCTTTTTTTTTTCTTTTTGAGAGAGTTTTCACTCTCATCACCAAAGATTAAGTGCAAAGGCAAAATTTTGGCTCACTGCAACCTCTGCCTTCTGAGTTCAAGCCATTCTCTTACCTCCAACTCTTGAGAACCTAGTATTACAGGTTCCCACAGCCACGCCTTGCATATTTGTGTATTTTTAGTAGAGATGGGGTTTTGCCATGTTTGCCAGGCTGTTCTCCAACTTCTGACCTCAGGTGATCCACCCACCTTGAACTCCTAAAGTACTGGGATTACAGGTGTGAGCCACCACATCCGGCCACAAGTTCTCAATTCTTAAGAGACATGGCGGCCAGGCATGGTGGCTCATGCTTGTAATCCCAGCACTCTGGGAGGCTGAGGCGGGTGGATCACGAGGTCAGGAGTTCAAGACCATACTGGCCAAGATGTTGAAACCCTGTCTCTACTTAAAATACAAAAATTAGCTGGGCACGGTTGCACGTGCCTATAATCCCAGGTACTCAGGAGGCTGAGGCAAGAGAATTGCTTGAACCTGGGAGGTGGAGGTTGCAGTGAGCCGAGATTGCGCTACTGCACTCCAGCCTGGGTAACAAGAGTGAGACTCTGTCTCAAAAAAAAAAAAAAAAAAAAAGACATGGCATGTTGGGATGCACTCAGGGTGGTAACAGAGATATTAAGGGAAAATATTAGAAATTGTTATAATCAGAAACCTCCCTGGGAGGCTTAGAGTTTTGCATAGTTTGAGAAAGTTTAGGCCAGAGGCAGCCAAACCCTTTTTATATCTATTTATAAGAAAAGCAAATATCTAGGGAATGCAAGGGAGCTTATTTGAATAGTTTGTTTACTCAGTAACCTTTGATGACTCCAGATGACCATCTCAAGAGGAGTTCAACCAGGGAGAGTACCCATTAATCGTATTTACTCTCAGTATTGGAACCTGAGCTTTTATCATTTGTAAAACCACTATTTTAATTATCCAGAAGCACGTTCACTTGGAACCTCTGTTATTAAAGCTATACTGAATAAATGTGAGCAGGAACAACTAGAGATTGTCATGTAGCTATGATCGGTCTCTCTCATTGTGAGCAACTCACGATCCCCTCACCTGATTATTACATTGTATTCTCTGTTTGAATGTGTTTATTCATTCATCACTGAGTCAGGATCTGCAGTAGAGACACCTACCCGGTGGTGACCCGCATGTGACCAGTGTCACAATGGCAATAATTCATGTTGAAGAGAAACTCTACAAACCTGAAAGATGCAACAGTGCTTTTACCAACACCTCTAACTTTTCTGTATGTAAGAAAAAATTTATAAATTTCTAGTGGGAAACCCTAGAAATGTCCAAAACATGACAAAGCCATTATAGGGTGGCCATGCTTGATTTTAGGTAAGATAATTCATACTGGCTAAACTCCTCCAAGTGTGAGGAATGTGGCAAAACTTTTAATCAGTGCTTACACCTTATTTCACAGGAAAGCTATTATGCCTAAGAAAAAGCGTACAAATACAAACAAATACAGAAAACCCATTAATGCCTACTCACATATTATGCAACATAAAAACATTCGTAGTTAATAAAAGCATTAAAAGTGCAATTACTGTCAAAAATCTTTCATTCTCAAAAATGATTACAAATATAAAGGGTGTTGTAGTACCTTTAGTTGTGTTACAGATCTTATTGCACACATTTTGTACTGAAGGATAACCTGCAGAAGTTGCTCAAGCATTCAGTGAATTTATATTAGAAAAGAGTCCTGCAAATGTAATGTTTTGGGGAACAATTTTTAATTCAAAAGCTACAGCTTAGAAAACACCAGAGAATTTATACTAAAATGTATTTTTGCAGATGGAATAAATATAAAAAAACGTAATTCAAAGTTAGTTCTATGTAAATATTAGAATTTATAGTAGATAAATAACGAAGGCACTAACATTTCAGATATTACACTAAATCAGAGTTTGAGGAGCAGGATTGTTTGAGGTCAGGAGTTCAAGACCATCCTGGGTAACATGATGGAAACCTGTCTCTAGTAAAAATAGAAAAATTAGCCAGGTATGGTGGCTCACATCTGGAGGCTAAGGCAGCAGAATCGCTTGAAACTGGGAGGTGGAGGTTGCAGAGAGCCGAGATCATGGCACTGCACTCCAGCCTAGGCAACAAAGTAAGACTCTTTCAAAGAAAAAAAGAAATATGAATAAAATCCATACATTTTAGAGTTCTGAAAAATTATTAATAAATGTTCGTTATACAGTTTTCTTTGAACGTGTGCTCTCTGCCAATAAAGTGCCTTTTATTTTTAATTTACATAGAGTTAAATATACACATATTATTCTGAAGATAAACCTTAGGTGTAAGAAAATTATGAAGTGTGTGTGTGAATTGGAGTTTGTACATATTTTAAGAAAAGTGCAATTATTGGAACAAAAGACGTTGTTTTAGTTAGGTGACTAATAGAAAACTAAACACCTTGAAAATGCTGAAAGCAAATCTACACTTTATGCTGTGTATTGAATTTATTAATATAAAATTTTATGAAATATGTTTTGGATGCTCCCCAGAACCTGCCTCTTAAAGCACAAGCAACATTGTCTACAGAAATAACACTCTGAAGTACAACAATAAAAGCCCTCATCAAACAGAAACAAAATGATTTTTAACACTTATTTTAATAATTTAAGCAAAATTGAATAATTGGATGTATTTTTAATGTTCTATGTGTGTGAATGTATAAAATGGTACATAAGGAAAAAATTTAAGGCAGAAAAAAATGTTAATATTTATAATGAATAAAACTGGAAAGTAGTTCCTGTTTGCAGATTATATCTTTGTTTATGTAGATAACAACAGTAGCAGAGAGTCTTTTAAAAGTTTATTCTGATGGGTTGGCAACATTCTATGATAACACTCTGGATTCCCAGTCTGTTGCACACTTGCTATGTAATACTTTCCTCTTAAGTGTAAGAAAATGTGTGACTGTGCTGGGAAATCACTCATGAAATTATGTTACTCGCCAGGCTCGGTGGCTCATGCCTGTAATCCAGGCGTTTTGGGAGGCTGAGGCAGGTGGATCATGAGGTCAGGCATTCGAAGTCAGCCTGACCAACATGGTGAAACCCTGTCTCTACTAAAAACAACAACAACAACAAAATAGCTGGGTGTGGTGGCATGCACCTGTAATCCCAGCTACTCAGCAGGCTGAGGCAGAAGAATTGCTTGAACCCGGGAGACAGAGGTTTCAGTGAGCTGAGATCATGCCACTTCACTCCAGCCTGGGCAACAGAGTAAGATTCCGTCTTAAAAAAAATTCAATCAACTTTCTATCAAAAGTGCTATGGTATTTATTTCACAGTAATGTAAAAAACAATTCTAAAATTTACATGAAACTAAATTTTGAATCAGCAAAGCAATCTTGAGGAAAAAGAACAAAGCAGAAGGCTATCATAATGTCAAACTATATTTCAAGACTATGTAGTAATGAAACAGAATGGACTGTGTAAAAAATAAACAGAAAAATGCAACAGAAAGTACTACTCTCACACATTTCAGACCTGCTGCAAAATGAGAACTTAAAATACAGTTTCTCAAAATCATGCAGATATTTGTGTGTCCCCAAAACAATGGAAAAGCAGCCAGATTGTGCAGTCTCTTAAATGTCATGAAGAGGATTTTGGAGTTCACTGTGAACTTGAAGGAATCTCACTGAAAGAAAAGTAGAATTCTTAGAGAACTTAAAAACATAAGATAGGAGATGCCTCTTTGTGAGAACAAAATTAAAAACAGACAAAAATCCCATCTGCCCAGGAATTACTTCCTTTAGAACACAGCTTCCGAAATCACATTTTAGGGACTGGCTTTCTCTTTGATCTTGAGACCTTTTATCTTTGTTATCTGGCGTATTTCTGTTACTTGCACCTACCTGAAGACTTGGCAATCATCTCATGCCTCTTTATAGTCTAAGGTTTTTTCCTACTCCAGACAGGTGATTGATTAGTCTGGCTGAAAGACAACAATATCTGTTTTGTTGTTGTTGCTGTTGTTGTTGTTTTGAGATGGAGTTTTGCTCTTGTTGCCCAAGCTGGAGTGCAATGGTGCGATCTCTGCTCACTGCACTTGCCAGGTCCCGGGTTCAAGTGATTCTCCTGCCTCAGCCTCCTGAATAGCTGGGATTACAGGCATGCACCACCATGTCCAGCTAATTTTGTATTTTTAATAGAGACAGGATTTCTCCACATTGGTCAGGCTGGTCTCAAATTCCCTACCTCAGGTGATCTACCTCGCTTGGCCTTTCAATGTGCGGGGATTACAGGTGATAGCCACCACTCCTGTCCACAATACTTGTTTTATTAAAAAATAAGGGGCAGGGCACGGTTGCTTATGCCTGTAATCCCAGCAGTTTGGAAGGTGTATGTGGGTATATCACAAAGCCAGGAGATGAAAATCATCCTGGCCAACATGGTGAAATGCCGTCTCTACTAAAAATTAAAAAAAAAAATAGCTGGGTGTGGTGGTGCTTGCCTGTAATTTCAGCTACTCAGGAGGCTGAGGAAGGAGAGTCACTCTAACTCGGGAGGTAGAGGTTGCACTGAGTCAAGATCGTGTTATTGCACTCCAGCCGGGTGACAGAGCAAGACTGTCTCAAAATAAATAAATATACAAATTACAAGCTAGTAATGTGCTCAGTGGAGAAGATGTGATCAAATATTCTAGTAATACCAAAATACTAATTTATAGCAAAAAGTTTTAAATATTTAGAAAACACTTTCAATTTTTAGGTTTCTTAATTTTACTACCTGGTAGTACTGAATCAAACATTGGAAGTGGCAATTAGATTTTCAGGTGGGGCAACAATATTTTATGCCACCAAATTTCTGGAATTATCTGTGCCTCAAGTTTTCCTTGCCCACCCCAGTCCTCTTCAACCATAAGATGGTGGCTGCAATTACAGCTGGGCCCCGGAGGTCCTGTCTCTTCCCTGTGCAGTGATTGTGTTCTGGCCTTGAGCCCTCTCTGGGCAGCTCTGCACCTGCAATGCGGTGTCTCTCCCAAATTGTGCAGCTACCATGGGAGGGTCATCAGGGGAGAATCCTAACTTGGGGTGCAGTTTCATGAATGAAAAGAGCTTTGGTCTGTGGGGTTCACAGGTTCTCTCTTCTCATATTAAAAATTTATGAGGCTGGGCATGGTGGCAATAAAGCAGGAAAAGGCCAGGAAACAAACCTCTTGAACACTAAACTGGGAAGGAAGGGCTGATTTATTCTGCCGGGAGCAAGGTAGCATAGTTGTCTAACAAGTGAATAACTCTTTTTTTTTTTTTTTTTTAAATGGGGTTTCACCATGATGGCCAGGCTGGTCTTGAACTCCTGACCTCAGGTGATCCACCCACCTCGGCCTCCCAAAGTGCTAGGATTACAGGCGTGAGCCACCGCGCCCAGCTACAAGTGAATAACTCTTACATGGAAATTAAAGCTTGAATGTAGTGACACCAAGCTAAGGCTAATATTAAGCCTGCAACAGGAGATTTTTTTGTTTTGAGACTGAGTTTCGCTCTTGTTGCCCAAGTGGAGTGCAACTTCTGCCTCCCGGGTTCAAGCAATTCTCCTGCCACAGCCTTTTGAGTAGCTGGGATTGCAGACATGCACCATCATCCTCGGCTAATTTTGAGTTTTTAGTAGAGATGTGGTTTTTTCATGTTGGTCAGGCTGCTCTCCAACTCCCAACCTCAGGTGATCCGACCACCTCGGCCTCGAAAAGTGCTGGGATTACAGGTGTCAGCCACTGCACCCAGCCAACAGGAGGCTATTAAAGGCCCAGTTAGTTTTATCTGGCGAGCCTCCCCTGAAGATATCCCAGACTGCTCACCCCAGCCATGGAAGGAGCCTTTATTCTGAAGATACAGAATCGTGAAAAACTGCGGCCCCACAGGCAGATGCAGATAAGGTTAAAACGGGAGGGTCTCACTGATGATGAATTTATTGTTTTGAGACACATTTTAGACTGTAAAATAAAAACGTTAGATTTATTTACATAAAAATGAATTTCTGCCGGGCGCGGTGGCTCACGCCTGTAATCCCAGCACTTTGGGAGGCCGAGGCGGGTGGATCACGAGGTCGAGAGATCGAGACCATCCTGGTCAACATGGTGAAACCCCGTCTCTACTAAAAATACAAAAATTAGCTGGGCGTGGTGGCACGTGCCTGTAGTCCCAGCTACTCGGGAGGCTGGGACAGGAGAATTGCTGGAACCCAGGAGGCGGAGGTTGCGGTGAGCCGAGATCACGCCATTGCACTCCAGCCTGGGTAACGAGCGAAACTCAGTCTCAAAAAAAAAAAAAAAAAAAAGAATTTCTAAAAAGTATTGCAACAGGAGGAAGTAACAATTAACTGTAAGATCTTTATGGCTTGCAAAAATGTAGGCAGAAAAGGGCTTTCTTCCCTAGGGAGAAGCAAAGAAGATTAGGATTAGGAAGGAGGTGGGAGGGGAATGAATGGCAAATGGAGGGTGAAAAAGTCAGATTTTAGATCCCAGGATGTCTTTCCCTGAAATCAGCATGTTCTTAGGAGGGATGTAAAATGGGGCTGCATGTTGACTCAGACTAAGGGTAGCTCAAAGTTCAGAAACTGAGGGAGGGAGATAAACTTAAGTTCAGTTTTATTAAGAAATATTTTATTTTAAGCACGGTGCTGTGGCTCATAGATGTAATCTCAGCACTTAACGAAAACCGAGCCATGCAGATCACCTGAGGACATGAGTTCGATACCAGCCTGGCCAAGATGGTGAAACGCTGTGTCTACTAAAATTACAAAAGCTAGCCAGGCATCGATGCAGGTGCTTATAATTTCAACTACTCGGGGGGCTGAGGTAGGAGAATTGCTTGAACACAGGAGGCAGAGGTTGCGGTGAGCCAAAATCAGGCCACTGCACTCCAGCCTGGGCAGCCGAGCGAGACTCCGTCTCAAAAAAAAAAAAAGAAATATTTTATTTTGAGACCACTGAAGACAAATTTAGCTAAATTTCTTAATGAGCAAAAGGAGAAAATGTACACAGTGTGTCTGGGTGTGTGACAGGTAAGAAAAGAGAGCTCCATCTAAGTCCTAACGGGAAGGGTGTTTCTTTCCATAAACTGTTCCTGGAGCACACAGGATGGAGAATTTTATTAATCACAAATATTTTCCAGGATTATCTATGTGTTTCATCTTTCCCCATCTCATTTCTTTGTTCTGTGCATTTCTTCCATTTGGCTTTACATTATAAGTATAATATATACCGTAAGTATGATATCCTTCTACTTTGTTCTTTCACCTCAAGATTGCTCTGGTTATTCAAAGTTTATTTTAGTTTCATGTAAATTTTAGAACTCTATACTCCATTACTATGAAAAAAAGTATCACTGCAATTTTGATGTAAAGTTTATTAAATCTATAGATCACTTTGGATAATATGGTACTTTAATAATATTTACTCTTTCAGTGAATAGACAAACTTTAAAAAATAATTTGGATCTTCTTTAATTTTTTCATGGATTTTTTATTGTAAAAATGTTTTGCCTACTTGATTTTATGATCTACAAACAGCAACTTTTTACTTATTTTTCTTCAATTTTGATAGATTTTTTTATTTCTTTGACTAATTCTTCGTCACATACTTCCAGTGCTACATTAAAATATAAGCATTCACAATGGGCACAATATAGTTTTGTATTGGTGTCTGAATTTAATGAAGCAAACACCTCTTCAAGTTTTCATAAACTGATTTAAGAAGGTCTAAAGATCTTCTTTTGTTGGGCCCTTAGGGTGATGAGATGCCATCTGTGTTTGTAGTGGAGAGGGGTTGTGGCTTGGTCACAAGGCTGCTGGGTCTGCGCTAGGGTCCACCTGTAGTTGGCTTGTTACAGAGGCTTGGGTGATTGTAATTCTCATTTTATTTTTGGACAGACTGCATATTCTTCAAGATTTTGCTCTGTAGGGCAGACACTAGGGCATGCTTTTGCAGTTAGGTCTGCATATGGTGGGCCTTGTATCAGGATGTGGATGAGTATGGCTTTCAGTGAGTACCAGAAAGTATTTTCTCAGGTAACTGTGTGGGTTTCTATATAGGCAGAACTGACCACAAACTGTGGTTCAGGTAACTGAAACTGAATCATTGAACCGCTTCAGGGACTACAGTAAAGTCCAAGGTCTGGAGGCCTGCCCTCATGGCCATAAATGGGTACCTTCTTCCAGCTCCCTGGAATGGCAGGACTTCTCCCAAACTGTGACTGAGAGAAGTTTGGGATGGTTACAGAGTAAGTTCAGAACTCTCAGTGAGCCCAAGTTGGGTGAACCGTATCCTGGTCTGAGGCCAAGAACAGGGGTCCTGTAGTTTCCCCCTGAATGAGGGCCTGCCTTCTGAATAGAACACTTCTCAATCTTAAGCTTTAACAGCATTTCACAACTCCCTCCCTCGATCTCAAATCTCTCTTAGAGGCACTTATTTTGGACATAGCATCTTGTTACATAACCCAGGCTGGTCTTGAAATCCTGGCCTGAAGCATTTCTCCAACCTTAATGTATCATGTAGCTCTCATTACAGTTTTGAGCCATAATGCCTGGCTCTGTCATAAACGCATTTTTGTCACAGATGGGTGACATTTTTTTTTGCTGTAAGGGGATATGAAAACAGGACATTTTTAATCTTTTCATCTTACCGATGTCACTCTCTCTAAATGTTTTTACTTTCTATTTCAAATTTGTCTGTAATTTTAGATTCAGATATTTAGGACAATATGCTGGAATTTGCATGGTATGCCTGAAGCAAATGAGATAATTAGTAGGCACTCCATATTAACTAAAGTTATTACTTATAAATTTAAGTTTGCTGTAGGCAAAAAGGAATTATAACATTTTCATCTACTTTCTTCATCCTATATATTAATAATAACATAGTTTATTTTCTAATATTTGTTTTACATATCAGAGGGTCTAATCCTATTCTGCTATATATATACATATTTTTCTTTCTTTCTTTCTTTTTTAAGACACGATTTCGCCATATTGGTCAGGCTGGTCTCGAACTCCTGACCTCAGGTGATCCGCCCGCCTCAGCCTCCCAAAGTGGTAGGATTACAGGTGTGAGCCACCACACCCGGCTTTCTTTCTTTAACAGTGTAAAGCTAGTTTTTGCTTCTCAAGTTGGATTACATCAGTTTCATTTTGTGTAAGAATAGCATACATTTAAAACGTAAAAAGTAACTATTTATTTCTTTATTTATTTTGAGATGGAGTCTTACTCTGTCACCAGGCTGGAGTGCAGTGGCATGATCTCAGCTCACTGCAACGTCCACCTTCCAGGTTCAAGCGATTCTGCTGCCTCAGCTTCCTAAGTAGCTTGGATTACAGTTGTGTGCCACCATGCCTGGCTAATTTTTGTATTTTTAGTAAGGACAGGGTTTCACCATGTTGGCCACAATGGTCTCCATCTTTTGACTTCATGATCTACCAGCCTCGGCCTACCAAGGTGTTGCAATTACAGGCATGAGCCACCGTGCCTGGCCTCTAGTTTCTTTTAAATGCTTATTTACTAAAAGTTTCTCTTTAGAATCTTCTAATTATACCTCATATTATCTGAAATTTTACTCTCACATAATGCATGCCACTGATTTAAAATTTCTGCATTTTCACACACATACATGGTCACAGAAGGTAGTAAAAAAATAAAAAATAAAATTCCTGCATTTGATGAGTACACAGTAACAGTTAAACTTTGCAGTTACCTAGACATACTTTTTTTTTTTTGAGATGAAGTCACACTCTGTCACCAGGCTGGAGTACAGTGGTGCTGTTGTGGCTTACTGCAACCTCCACCTCCTGGTTTCAAGCAATTCTCCTGCCTCAGCCTCCCGAGTAGCTGGGACTACAGGCACGTGCCACCACCATGCCCAGCTAATTTTTGTATTTTTAGTAGAGACGGGGTTTCACCATGTTGACCAGGATGGTCTCGATCTCTTGACCTCGTGATCCACCCGCCTTGGCCTCCCAAAGTGCTGGGATTACAGGCGTGAGCCACCGCGCCCGGCCCGACAAATTTTTTTTTAACAATACATCAGTGTTGCAAACAAAAGAGTTTGTGAGAAAACATTTTTCTTTTCTTTTTTTTTTTCTTTTTGAGACGGAGTTTAGCTCTTGTTACCCAGGCTGGAGTGCAATGGCACGACCTCGGCTCACCGCAACCTCCGCCTCCTGGGTTCAAGCAATTCTCCTGCCTCAGCCTCCCGAGCAGCTGGGACTACAGGCACATGCCACCATGCCCAGCTAATTTTTGTATTTTTAGTAGAGACGGGGTTTCACCTTGTTGACCAGGATGGTCTCGATCTCTTGACCTCGTGATCCACCCGCCTCGGCCTCCCAAAGTGCTGGGATTACAGGCGTGAGCCACCGTGCCCGGCCTAATTTTTGTATTTTTAATAGAGATGGGGTTTCACCACGTTGGCCAGGCTTGTCTCGAACTCTGGACCTCATGATCCATCCAGCCACCTCAGCATCTCACAGTGTTGGGATTACAGGTTAGCCACCACATTGCGCTAGTATAGGTTTCTGAACTTCAGTTTAAGGTTTTACTTCTGTATTCGAAGTTTAGACAATTTACAATTCTGTTTGTACATGTTAAGTCCATTTGAGATTTCATTAAGAGATAAATTATGCACATCAGTCACAATCAGATTATATATGTATGTGTGTTTACCTATAAATATGACCCCAATTTTAGTTATGGCTTATCTTATATTCTTTCTTGGCTGATTTTTTTTTTTTTTTAATATGGAGTTTTGCTCTGTTACCCAGGATGGAGTGCACTGGTGTGATCTTGGCTCACTGCAACCTCTACCTCCTGAGTTCAAGTGATTCTTCTATCTCAGCCTCCCAAGTAACTGGGATTACAGGCGCATGCCACATATCCCAGCTAATTTTGGTATTTTTAGTGGAAATGGTGTTTCACCATGTTTTCCAGGGTGGTCTTGAACTCCTGACCTCAGCTGATCTGCCCATCTCAGCCTCCTAAAGTGCTAAAAGTACAGGCTTGAGCCACTGCGTCTGGCCTGTGTTAAATATTTTGGATATAGATTTATAAATGAGGAACATTTATAACATTTTTAAATAATGGCTGCATGTTTGTTTTCCACCAACAATTAACATGGATTTCATTTTTATTGCACCATCGACAGATTTGGTGTTTTCTTAAAAAGTTATGGTGGCATTCTAATGGGTGTGAGGTGATTTTGTCATTGTGTGTTTTTTTTTCACTTCTCTACAAATTAGTA
>PVKV010015864.1:0-52563 GCA_004027835.1 Alouatta palliata
TCCCTCACCCCCACCCCCACCTCTCACCCTGACTCCCAAAGTGATTTCTACGGGTATAAAGGGTCTTAACACCCTCCATTCGGGGCCACGGGTTGGAGAGACGCGAGTCCTCCGTGGTCGCCGGCTTAATAAACCCTGCTATTTGGCATACTTTTGTCTTGGTGCTGGTTCCTTAATCTCGCCTCAAATACAACAAGTGTATGTGCTCATTACAAAAGTCATTATTCAGAAGGCAGTCTTTGCCACAGTAACAGAGAATTTTTCACAACTAGCCTTAGAATCCTTTAGACAGACCTCAGCCAAAGGAAATCACTAGGTTTAGTCTCTCTTTTTCATCTTCCTTCTATTAAATTCAGTGTTCTATTTAAGAGGCACCCTCAACATGAGGGGAATATCATGAAAGATCTTGGGGGGTCTTCAAAATGACTCAATCCATGTATTTTGCAAGGGAAGGCACCAGTATTCATTGGACAATATATTCTAGAATTTATAAGGGAATTTTTCACGAACTTTAATGTAAAATAATCTTCTAATACGTCTCCAAAACATACTAACAGTTTATAAATTCAGAGGATCGTTTCATGTCACATAAATGCTAGGAGAGAAGAGCACTGCCACAGCAGTGCTTAGGTTTTGTTTTTTTTTCTTTCTCTACTAATAAATTACTCACCGATTTGCTAAGCAAAAGAGTTAAATTTTGGCAATTTATGCATTTGCAATAGTTTTTTTTTTTTTTGTCAAAGTTAATGTTAATGATCTTCATATCTACACAAATCCTCCCCAAAGTACTGTTTTAGTTCTGTGATATGTATTTTTTCTTTCCTGTGTTTTGCTTAAATACATAACTCATAACAATAGCTACCATGTATAAAGCGAAAAATGCCTCATATACATCTTACACTAACAAAGTTACAGAAAGATGCTGTAAATTCTAATTATAGATGAGAAAATTGAAGTTAACTGCTTTGTCTAAAACTACATAAATAGTGAGAATTGAAATGACAACTTGAACCAGAATTTTGATTTTTGTGCCTTATCAAAATATTACATTATTTTACATATATATTAGGTGAATATGACATATTATGTAGTATAATATGTTGTCATATTTTGCTTTCTCAAAAATATAGTTGATACTAGCCTTAAGAAATAAAATACATGAAATGTATTACTTGCCACATTCAGTGGATCTGGTATTAACAGGATAATTATTAACAAGTTTTTGGACAGGGAAAGAGTACCTGGAGGCAGGTACGTTACCAGTGTTTGTGTTTCACTGTAATTCAGCCAAGAATAACCAATGAGGTAGAAAGAGTATGAATCTGAACTACTGAACTACTGAATTTATTCTGAAAGTCGGGAAAGTGTAATACTTGGTTAAAACTATATTCTCTCATTGTTCTAATGACACGTTTCTCCTTTACCGAAAATTTTAAAGTATTACTATTGTTTCTTTTTTGAAATAGCACAATAGAATCTTTGAAAGACCACATTTTTCTGCCTTTTCATCACTGCACATTTGAAAGCTTGATGTGATAAGATTTTATTACAGGACATTCTGTTCATTTGTTGAGAATCAAAAGTAGCATAAGTCTCGAACAAACCAGTTTGTGAATTTTTTATTTTTTTCATCTCTCCTCCCTACCCTTATTAATTAAAATTTCCTTATCATTGTACAGAAGTTTGAAAACAAACCAAAACTACTATATTAAAATTTAATCCTACAATATAATTATTTAGACAGTGATAATTTGTGATACAAAAATCTTTATCACCTTAAGAAAGCATTCTTCTACCATACTTATCCTAGTACATGGGAATGTATTTTTAAAGCATGAAGAGATTAAAAGAGGAGAATTTAAACGTCATGGCCATAGGCTCCACTATAAATTGAAGCTAAGTAATTAAAGAGATTGAGATATATCTGAATTATAATGTGAATTAGTGGGAAAATATGATTCAATTTGCTAAAATTTCTAGGGATGTGGAGGAGGAAGTTTATTAGCAGTGGACTACACTGATTTACCTTTCTGCCACTAGAAGCAGATATAAAACAAGCTAACTAGTGAAATCTATCAAATGATAAAAACAATTTCTCCCTACTATTCTCAACCTGACACAAACAAGCCATCAGGAAATCCATCTGGAAACCTGGCAGTAGAAAGATTCAGCTTTTCCCAGTGTTCCCCAGAACAAGTATGGCTGACTAGACTTGTCCCTAGCTGGGAGTTAACTTTATAGCACCTTGTCTCATTTAGCTGACTTTCTACGTTGAGCTTTGAAATGCTTGTCAGTGGACCTTTTATCATTTTATAGGAGATAAATTTTCATGTTCCAGGAAGAATTTTATCTGCTCAGTGGCTTTATAGTTGTTTCAACTATATCCTATTAATTGTTTTACCATAATAGAATTATGCTGTCTTGATTTTTTAACCCCTGACCAGTCTTCAGGGAATTGCTTCATTGTATTATAATTTTATCTCTTTTATTTATTATCCTTTTCAACACTATTTAAAGTTTAGATTTTTAAACCTTTAAATGTATATTATTAGTCCCTAAGTATTACTTTACATAACTTTGTTACAGTGCTTTAAACTGATGGCTTTAAACTGCTCTTACTGTACACCCCAAACCTCTGACCTAACTTCTCCACTGAGCTGCAGATCCATATATTAATTGCTTTCTGGAGACATTTACTTAGACATACCCAAAATGCTTGAAACTCAAAATGTACAAGACAGAATTCCTCGATTCCCCTGGTTTACCTATCTTTTCCTACTGGAAACCCAGTGTCTCATAACAAGAAACTTGATGATAATCCTTGAATTTACAGTTTCATCAATGACCAAAGCCCATAAGTCATCAAATTCTGCCAGTGCTACTTCCTTAATCTCTCCCAAATCTACACTTTACCTCTACTGCTAGTGATACTACCATAATTTGAGTCCTCATTATTGCTTTTCTTTTTTTCTGGACATGAATTCAAAACCTACCTGCAACCTTACTAGTTGTGACTTTGAATAATGTCAACCTATTTGAACCTAAGTTTTCTTACCTATTAAATAAAATATATTAAATTCTGCCTACTGGTTTGTTTTGTTTTTTTTTTTTTTTTTTTTTTTTTTTTTTTTTTTTTTGCTTTTTTACTACGAACTATAATTATATAGGCTACTCATGTGAGCAACACCTAATTTACAGTTAGCATTCATTAAAGCTACATTTGCAATAGCTTTTTATTGATATATCAAAAAACAGAGCTTAAGAGATGTTTCAGGCATCTGGCAAAGTATTGGGCAAGACATAGTCCCTGTAGCTGATAGTGTGGAATAAACAGACAAATAATTAGACAATTTTAATACATTTTGCCAAGTACTCCAATAGCCATGGACAGATGGGAATACACAGGCAGGACATCTAACCAAGTCTTAAAAAATCTTGAAAGTAATAAGTAAGCTACAAGCTGAAGAATTAGGAATTAAGAGAGAGGAAAAACTTTCAGGAGAGAGAAATGGCATGTGGCAACAAGTGAATGAGCAAGAGATTTATTTATAAGTCTTTATGAGTATGGTTGAAGACTAGCAGTCATAAGGAGAAGTGGAAAAATTATTTTTTAGTAAGAACATATATGTGGAAAATCCCCCAAATAAATAAATAATCCTTCAATAATAAGAGTGTAAAATAAGGTACATTAAAAATTCATCCACACATGTATGCATGCATATGAAAACAAACACATACACACACACACACACACGAGATTCCCTGTATTTGTTAACTTATTAGTTAATGTAGTAGGTAGAAGATTCCATGCATAATTGCAAAAAGGTACACAAAATATGTGGGATAATATAAATATAAAGGACGATAAAGAAAACGATGAGCTCTACTGAGGATGTTTATGAGATCTGGAAAGACTGATGGAGATTCCATGTTTATGAGAGGAAAATCTGTAGTATGAAGCTGCCAACTCTTTCAAGTTAAACTTTAAATTTAATGTATAGTAATCAAAATCCAATGAGCATTTCATATATTTATTTTAATGTTAGAAAGATATTTCTAGAATTATGTTGTAAAAACAACTTTGGATAAGAGCAGCCAGGGAATTTCTGATAAAGTTAGAAAGGAATATTTGTCCAGATAAACATTAAAGTTAATATAATTGACAGAACAATAAATAGAGGAAAAATGCTCTTGAAACCACGTTTATTATAGAGTGTATATATGATTCTTGTTCATAAATTTAGACTGTAAATTCAATAAGAAATAAGTAATTCAGTAAGTAATGTGGATATTTCTATTTACTTCAGAAAACCTAAACAAAACTAAAAGAAAGTTATATTCTACCTCATATCTAAAATCAAAGTAATTTCAGAAGGAAAAAGAACAAATACATTTGTTTAATAAAATCTGATCTATACAGGGTATCAATTTCTTCCTGGTTTAGTCTTGGGAGGGTACAAGTGTCCAGAATTTATCCATTTCTTCCAGATTTACTGGGTTATGTGCATAGAGTCGTTTGTAGTAATCTTTGATGGTAGTTTATATGTCTGTGGAATCAGTGGTGATATCCTCTTTATTGTTTTTAATAGACCAATAACAACAGCTGAAGTTGATGCAGCAATTAATAGTCTACCAATCAAAAAATGTCCAGGTCCAGATGGGTTCACAGCCAAATTCTACCAGATGTACAAAGAGGAGCTGGTATCACTCCTTCTGAAAATATTCCAAACAATGCAAAAAGAAGGAATCCTTCCCAAATCATTTTATGAGACCCACATGATCCAGATACCAAAACCTGTCAGAGAATCAACTAAAAAAGAAAACTTCAGGCCAATATCCATGATGAACATAAATGCAAAAATCTTCAATAAAATACTAGCAAACCAATTACAACAGCACATCAAAAAGCTTATCCATTACGATCAAGTAGGTTTCATCCCAGGGATGCAAGACTGGTTCAACATACACAAGTCTATAAATGTAATCCACCATATAAACAGAACCAAAGGAAAAAAACCACAAGATTATCACAATAGATGCAGAGAAGGCCTTTGACAAAATTCAACAGCCCTTTATGCTAAAAACTCTCAATAATCTAGGTATTGATAGAACATATCTCAAAATAATAAAAGCTATTTACAATAAACCCACAGCCAATATCATACTGAATGGGCAAAAACTGGAAGCATTCCCTTTGAAATCTGGCACTAGACAAGGATGCTCTCTCTCACCACTCCTATTCAATATAGTATTGTAAGTTCTCGCTAGAGCAATCAAGCAAGTAAAGGAAATAAAGGGTATTCAATTAGGAAAGGAGGAAGTCATATTGTCTCTATTTGCAGATGACATGATTGTGTATTTAGAAGATCCCATCGTCTCAGCCCAAAATCTCCTGAAAATGATGAGCAACTTCAGCATAGTCTCAGGATACAAAATCAATGTGCAGAAATCACAAGCATTCCTATACACCAATAACAGACTAACAGCCAAATCAAGAGCGGACTCCCATTCACAACTGCTACAAAGAGAATAAAACACCTAGGAATACAACTAACAAAGGATGTAAAGGACCTCTTCAAAGAGAACTACAAACCACTGCTCAATAAAATAACAGAGGACACAAACAGATGGAAAAACATTCCATGCTCATGGCTAGAAAGAATCAATATTGTGAAAATGGCCATATGGCCCAAAGTAATCTATAGATTCAATGCTATCCCCATCAAGCTACCAATGACCTTCGTCACAGAACTGGAAAAAAAAAAACCATTTTAAACTTCATATGGAACCAAAAGAGAGCCCACACAGCCAAGTCAATCCTAAGTAAAAAGAACCAAGCTGGAGGCACCATGCTACCTGACTTCAAACTATACTACAAGGCTACAGTAATCAAAACAGCATGGCACTGCTACCAAAACAGAGATATAGATTAATGGAACAGAACAGAGGGCTTGGAGGCAACACCACACATGTACAACCATCTGATCTTTGACAAACCTGACAAAAACAAGGAATGGGGAGGAATTCCCTGTTTCATAACTGGTGCTGGGAAAACTGGCTAGCCATGTGCAGAAAGCAGAAACTGGACCCCTTCCTGACACCTTACACTAAAATTAACTCCAGATGGATTAAAGACTTAAACATAAGGCCTAACACCATAAAAACCCTAGGAGAAAACCTAGGCAAAACCATTCAGGACATAGACATAGGCAAGGACTTCATGACTAAAACACCAAAAACATTGGCAACAAAAGCCAAAATAGACAAATAGGATCTAATTAAAGTCTGGAGCTTCTGTACAGCCAAAGAATGAATCATTAGAGTGAACCAGCAGCCAATAGAATGGGAAAAAATTTTTGCAATCTGCCCATCTGACAAAGGGCTAATAACCAGAATCTACAAAGAACTAAAACAGATTTACAAGAAACAAACAAACCAACCCATTCAAAAGTGGGTGAATGACATGAACAGACACTTTTCAAAAGAAGACGTATATGAGGCAAACAAACATATGAAAAAAGGCTCGTCATCACTCGTCATTAGAGAAATGCAAATCAAAACCTTGAGATACCATCTCATACCAGTTAGAATGGTGATCATTAAAAAATCTGGAGATAACAGATGCTGGAGAGGATGTGGAGAAATTGGAACACTACACTGTTGGTGGGAGTGTAAATTAGTTCAACCATTGTGGAAGACAATGTGGCGATTCCTCAAGGACCTAGAAATAGAAATTCCATTTGACCCAGCAATCCCATTACTGGGTATATATCCAAAGAATTATAAATTGTTCCATTACAAAGACACATGCACACGTATGTTCATAGCAGCACTGTTTACAATAGCAAAGACCTGGAACCAATCCCAATGCCCATTGATGATAGACTGGACAAGGAAAATGTGGCACATGTATACCACGGAATACTATGCAGCCATAAAAAACAATGAGTGTGTCCTTTGTAGGGACATGGATGAACCTGGAAACAATCATTCTCAGCAAACTGACACAAGAACAGAAAATCAAACACCACGTGTTCTCACTCATAGATTGGTGTTGAACAATGAGAACACATGGGCACAGGGAGGGGAGCATCATACACTGGGGTCTGTTGTGGGGGATAGGGGAGGGCCATCTGGGGGTGGGGTTGTTGGAGAGGGAAACATGGTGAGAAATGCCTGATGTAGATGATGGGGGGATGGAGGCAGAAAACCACATGCTATGTATACACCTATGCAACAATCCTGCATCATCTGCACATGTACCCCAGAATCTAAAGTACAATTTAAAAAATATTTTTGAGTGGGACAAGTATATATCTGTACAGCACCAAAAACAAGAAAAAGAACAAATTTGATCACATGAAACCTTTCTTTAAAAAATTAAAGGAAAATAGCAAACTAGGGTGGTTGTGCTAGCCACCCTGTAGTGAAATTGCATGATGATGTATAGTGTCATTGTCTTGCATTACACAGAGTTCTTAGTAAAGGTATCTGGTAAGCTGTAACATTAAGGAAGTCACATCCTTCAGTTATGAACATTTTTCTTTAATTATGTCTTTAATGTTCCTTTTATGTTCCTTTTATGTTCCTTTCTCCTATTTCTTCTGTCCCTCCTTTGTTAATTCCTATGTTTTTGATATTGGGTTATTTGTACTAGTCCTCTAATTTCTTTTTTCTCTATTTTCCATCTATTTATCTTTTTGCTCTATTTTCTTGGGAAGTTCCTCATTTACTCTAATGAATTTTCAATTCTGCTGTCATATTTATAATTTCCACAAAACTCTTTTGTTTTATTTGTTGTTTTTAGCATTCTGTTATTATTTAATAGAGGCAATATATTCACTTTCTACCTTTAATGTGTTTCCTCCAAGGTACTTTTGTTTTGGACTGTTTCATTGAAGATCTAATATTCTTTTGTTATTTGCTCCTATTTATATGTAGGAAGCTAAAAATCTAAACATATGAAAGAAGTAATCAACTGTTGGCTATAATTTACCAGGTCATTTCAATGAGAAAACCCTCACATCTTAGTCTTTAGATCTGTTCTACTGTACTGTTTATATTCTCAGAGAACACACTATAAATCTGCTTCCTAGAAACAGAAGGAATTCTGTGAAAGGGGAGTGGAAAGAAATCTGGGGAATTGCAGTATTAAAAACATAAAACTTTCACTTAAACCCCCTTTTAACTGTAGCATCCCCTCCCAATTGGGACTAGGTTCCCCAGTACAAAAAATAAACCTCTGGTTGTCTCTGGAGAAAGAAAGTCTCCTACCTGCACAGAGTGGAAAATAAAATCAAAGGGTCCAAATAATTTTTAATCTGATCTTCATACAATTCACTGTATTTACTACTACCTCCAATTCACCATATTTACCACTACCTCCTGCCAGTTTCTGTAGTGTAAGTTGAAATGCTTTGGGCTTTCTTATAGCAATCTTATGATTTAACTTTAACAAGTCTGCATCATTTATCACTTACCCATTTGCTTTCTAGCTTCCAAAGATGTTTTTAGTTTTTTATCATTTAATAAGATTTTACAGTTTCAGGAGAAAGTAGAACCAAACAAAAACCTAATGAGTGTTTCAACATACCATCTTCAACAAAGCAGACCTAATGATGAAAACTTGAAAGTCTGCATTCAGTATGTGATTATTCCTGTAGTCCAGGCAAAAATGAATCAATCAATAGAGATAAATTGTCCAGGTGCAAAGGAAACTTAGGATCAAGAATCCAGATAGATCTTTCTTTACACTGCAACAACGAAAGGATTATATTATTGTTAAATAGATGTCTAACTACATTCAGAAATCCTATTACTAGAAACAAACAAAACTAAAAATTTTAAAACATCCAAATGCCATGATGTTTTTCTCTGTTTTTACCTTTTAAGTTTTAAAAGTTTTAAGAGTTTTAAAGTTTTACCTTTTAAGTTTTTGATCTACTTTGAGTTAATTTTTCTATACAGTTTAATGTAAGGATCCAACTTTAGTTATCCCAACACCATTTATTCAAAAGACTCTTTCCCCTCATTGAAAGGTCTTGGTACCCTTGTCAAAAATATATTTATGGTATATATAAGTGTTTATTTCTGTACTTTTAATTTTATTCCATTGGTCTATGTGTCTGTCTATATAACAGACTGTATCTATACAGGTTCTTTACACTTTTTAAAATTATGTTGTTTGTTTTATTGAGTTGTAAAAGTTTTTTATATATTTTGTATATTAACCCCTTATCAGATCTATGGTTTGCAAATATTTTCTCCCCTTCTGTAGGTTGTCTCTTCACTCTGTTGATTGTTTTCTTTGCTTTGTGGAAGCTTTTTAGTCTGATGTAATAGCTTTAGTCTATTTTTGCTTTTGTTGCCTGAGCTTTTAAGGTCATATCTAATTACTGAGACTAATTTTGTGTAGTTTTTGCCCTATGTCTTCTAGTATTTTTACAGTTTTGAACATTAATGTTTAAATTATTAATCAATTTTTGTATATGGTGTGAGATAAAAGTCCAGTTCTATTCTTCTGCATGTAGACATCCAGTTTTCCCTACATTTTCTTTTTATTGAAGAGACTGCCATTTTCCCATTGTGTGTTCTTGACGCCTCTGTTGAAAATCAATTAATTGTAAATGTTTGGGTTTATTTCTGTGCCCTTTAATTTGTTACATTGGTCAATGTATGTATTTTCAGCCAGTGGCATGCTGTTTTTATTACTACAGCTTTGTAATATATTTTGAAGTCAGGTAGTGTGATGCCTTCAGCTTTGTCCTTTCTGCTCAATATTGCTTGGAATATTCAAGTTTTGTGGTTTCATATAAATTTTACAGTTTTTATATTTTTAAGAATTCCATTATAATTTTGACAGGGATCATAGTAACTGTATACTACGTAGAGTAGCACAGACATTTTCCAAAATAAATTCTAATCTATCAATAGAAAATATCTTTATACTTATTTATATCTTATTTAATTTCTTTTGTCAATGTTTTATAGTTTTTATTGTATAAAATATTTTACTTCTTTGGTTAAATTTAGCCTCTCACTTTATGTCATATATGTCACAAATTACATCTTTATCCATTACGTACTCATTAACAACTTTATAATTATTTTGTGTATTTTTTATTTTAAATTTTGAAGAAAATAAAAATCATAGTTACAAATAAAACTGAAATAATATTATTTTTATATTCTTACGTACTTATCTTTATTGAAGAATTTTACATGTTTGGATGACAAGTTGCTATCTAGCATTCTTTCATTTCAACTTGAAGAAATTCCTTCAGCATTTCATGTAAGACAGGTTTAATGGTAATGAAGTCCCTCAGCCTTTGTCTGGAAATGTCTTAATTTCTTTTACATGTCTGAAGGACAGAATTGCCAAATATGTAATTCTTAATTGAAAGGCTTTTCTTTTCTTTCCGCACTTTAAATATACCACACAACTGCCTTGTCTGCAATATCTCTGCTGAGAAACTCACTGATAGTCTTACTGAGCATTTTTATACATGATAAGAATGAGAAAGTTCCCTTGCTGCTTTTAATTTTTCTCTAAGCCTTTGGCTTCTGCCAGTTTGGTTATGTGTCTTGGTGTGTCTCTTTGGGCTTAAACTACTGTGAGTCTGTTGAATTTCTTGGATTTGTGTATCTACATATTTTCACAAATTTGGGATATTTTCAGGCATTATTTGCTTAAATAGTTCCTCTGCTCATTTCTCTCTCTCTTCTCCTGTTTGGCCTCTCATTCGTCAATTGGTTCACCTGATAGTGTCCAGTAAGTCCTGTAGCCTCTGCTCACTTTTTATTATTTGTTTTTATTTATGCTATTTACATTTGATGATTTTAAATGATCTGCCTTTAAATTCACTGACTTTTTTCTTCTTCTGTTTGAGTGTTCTGTTGAATTCCTCTGGTTAATTTTCCAATTCAGTTACATTTTTCAGCTACAGAATTTTTATTCAGTTCTTTTAAATAAATTCTATCTGTTGAGACTCTCATTTTATTTATGTATTACTTTTCTGATTATGCTTTATTCTTTGCCATGTTTTCCTTTAGCTCTTTGAACATATTCAAGACAGTTGTCTTGTCAAATATTTGTCTAGTAAGTCAGATGTATATGTTTTTCTGTTTTGTTTTGTTGTTTTTTCAGGAACATTGTTATAGACTGAATTGTGTCTACTCCCCACAAAAAAATTTAGATGTTAAAATCCCTAAACTTCAGTGTGACTGTATTTATAATAATGCCTCTAAAGAGGTAATCAAGGTTAAATTAGGTCATAATGATGGGTCCTTAAACTGACAGGGCTGGCACGTTTGCAAGAAAAAGAAGACATGCCAGAGATTCCTCTTTCTTTGTGCACACACACAGGGGAAAGTTCATGAGAAGATGCAGTGAAGAAACAGATTTCTACAAGCCAGAAAGGGGCCTCACCAGAAACCAATGCTGACACCACCTAGATTTATTTTTAGCCTATAAAATTGTAAGAAAATAAATTTTTGTTGTTTATCCCATCTTATCTGTGGTATTTTGTTATGGTAAATGGTTTCCAGTGATGTATTTTGTTTCTTTAAACAAAAGGCTTCTGGTGATTTATTTTGGTTATTTGAATGATTTGTTCCTGTTTCTTTAGAGGCTTTGTGATAGTTTCTTGAAAATTGAACATGAAAAAGAAAGAGAGACCTCTCTTATTTTTTGCATGGAAGATCTTCACTAATTATCAGGCCCCTGAGCCTTGAGATTAACCTACAGTGAATACTTAAGTTCTTCTTAGGTCTTCTCATGTCTGTCCAAACCTGTACATGCTTTTAAAAAAAATTATGTTCCCATGCTGCTTTTAAATGTCTTAAATTTCCAGAGTCTGACCTCAACTTCTTCTCAAGGCCCTACATATTTTATTGTATTCCTCTCCCTGTAATATCTTGCCCCCCAGGAATCCATGGGCCTAAAACGTCCACTGATTTTACACATCATGGTAATGAATATTTTGATTCCTATTTAAATCTTACACATTTTTTCTATATTTGTTCATGTAATCTATAGACAAATTATTTTAAATTTAAATTTTTGTCTTATAGTTTAAATCTTTAAAAAAAAAAACTGTTACAGCTGAGTATTTTATACAAACTTGTACCATTCAGACATATTCATATTTAATTAGAGTCACTGCTAATCGTCATACTTGATCAAGTTAACACCTTAGTATTATTACTAAACCTTGAATCTACTGGCTTATGTATCAAAAGTCATATATATTAAGATGTAATATGTAATATGCATTTAGAGACTCATAGAATACTAACAAATTAATCATACATTGAGCCATATATAAGTAATTTCTAAAACTGGAAATTATACAGGCTTCACTTGTGATTACAAATACTTTACATTTTTAAATTAATAAGAAATTATATTCTAAAATACTAGCAAACCATAAGGCAATTTTAAGTCTGTTACGTATCTTTTGCATCAATGAGAATATTTTTAACATACAGCATTTTCAAACTATGTAAAACAAAGAACTAGAAGTCTTGAGTAGAATTATTCTCAAGACAGAAGATAAACTTTATTCAACAATTTTTGTCTGCAAAATGTGCTAGCCTCAATTGTTTTTCACATGAGTTTTCTCAAACTCTCCAAGAATAATCATTCATATGTATTTGGGAAAATAGTTATTATACCAAACAAAATATATAAAAAGCAAGCCAATATTACTGATGACTATAAGTGCTAAAATTGTATTTCAGCAAACTGAATCTCAGTCTTTCATGAAATGATATAATACATAGCCAATTTTATTTCCAAAATACAAGATCTATTGTGTCCCTTATTCTCAGCGTTTGATTTTGCCTCTTACATCGCTTAGAATACAGAGTCCATGCACTGTAAATGTGCCGAACTTCTCCCCTTTAATATTAACTGCCTTTCCAATACTAATTGTCCAGCTGGCCTTTCAATCCCAACTCTTTTTGTTTCCTTTAGTACTTTTCTCAACACTTTGTTTTCACGTCAATTTCCAAAAACTTCAACACGTCCTTTCAATTGATTCATTCCTCGACTTCTACGTCAAACTATTAGTAATTCTTCTTCCTTTCTTCACAGACTTTTCTACCTCCATTCCCTCGTCATATACTTATTCCTTAACCATCTGCAATTTATATTCTGTCCCACTTACCCCAAGATCTTAAACTTCTTACATATCCAAACAAGTAGATTTTTATCATACTCCTCAATCATTGACTGATTTATAAAATTAATGCTGTTGACTACTTTTCTTTTACTATAGTGACTCTGTTCTTTATTGAGTTTCCTTCCATGTCACAGAACACTTTCCTCACTTTCCTCATGCTCCTTCGCAGTTTACTCCTCTTCCCTAGCCATCCCTATGAGACATGCCTATTTTTTTTTCTTTTGAGATGGAGTCTCACTCTATCAGGCTGGAGTACAGTTGTGCGATCTCCACTTTCTGCAGCCTCCACCTCCCAGGCTCAATCGATTCGCCTGCCTCAGCCTCCCTAGTACCTATGATTACAGGTGTACACAATCATGCCCAGCTAGTTTTTGTACTTTTAGTAGACACAGGTTTTCACCGTGTTGGCCAGGCTGGTCTTGAACTCCTGACCTCATGTGATCTGGCCACTTCAGCCTCCCAAAGTACTGAGATTATAGGCGGGAGCCAGTGCACCCAGATAAAACATGTCTGACCTGGATCCTCTTTTCACCCAATACCCTCTTTCTAATGGGTTGCATCCACTCTCTTTATTTTGTATAACATTATCAAGCAAATCTCCATTTTTATATTCTTATATAAGTCATAAAAAGCACCAAGAAGAGGGCATACGAGAAAGCAATTTTTAGCCATCGGCTTGCTAAATCTCTTCCTCCTTTACACATTTCTTTCCCTTTCTTTCATTATTTCCAGCTTTCAAGTCCTTTTATATTATAACCTCAAGATACAACATTTCTATTATCTTCCAGACATACTGATAGCACATCTGCCCCTAAACTCAAGACATGCAATACATAAAAGTGCATCTCACTGTTCTTATTTTCTAAATCCTCCCAATATAACTTCAGACCACTTTCAAAGTTATTTTCCTAAATCATGGATAAGACCAGTATATCTCTCCCATCAAAAACCTTCAATGGTCACATTGCTTACAGAATTAAGTTTGAATTCTCTAATATAGTATTTAAGACCCTCCACACTCTGACATTATTCTTCCTTTCCAGTCTTAACTCCCATTTCCATTATTTTGTATTCTCTATGGAAGTTACACAAACCACTTATCATTTTGCTATTTTCTAAACCTACTTCATACTTCCAAGAATTCATATATGAAACTGGTTATTTTGTATTATGCTGTTTCACTTGTTCCAAACTCTGACTTGTATTGTAGTTAGTTTGCTCATGTTAGTTTTCCAAAACTTTTCTGCCAACTCTTATGGCAAGTTCCATGCTTTAGCTACATGTGTATCTATGAAATTTATGAACATTTACATAGTAGAAGCCCAGTAAACATTTGTGGCTAGATGGATGGATGCTTCAATGGTTGGGTACATTAATGAATTAGGGTAGATAATATTTCCCTTACAGGTGATTTTGCAAATAACGGAAATAAACATTCCTCTAATCAAATTTTACATAATGCAGTTTGACCTTTATTGAGCTTATGTGTTACACTAGAAAGTATAGTAAGATACCGAAAGTGACAAAAGTAATATATGACCTTAAGGGAAAAAATTGTGATCCATTTAATCTCAAATTAGTTTATGATACCTGAAATTTTCTAGTAAAGAAACTTCATCAGAGTCTGAGTAAATATAAAGAAATATTAAGCAAATAGGAAAGTTTTCTTAGTGAATTGGGTAAATTCTTAGTGGAGAAGCTGAGTAATTGTTCAACAATGTTACTACAACTACACTAGGAACTGCTAAGGCCGTATTAGATGCTGTAAGTAAAGAAAACTCTACATTTACTCATTAGCTTCCCCTTGAAATGTACAAATCACACCCCTGCTGATCTGCTGATTTTTCACCTCTATTATGTTACATACCTGGCCAAGCCTTCCCTTGGAAAATTAACCAAAACAAACAAACAAACAAAAAAAAAACATTACAAAATAATCTTTTACATTTTAGTAAATTATTATCTAGCCAATCTGAAAACCAACAAGGAAGATGTAGTGATTTTGACAGACTCCACAGGTCAAATCTAGATTTGAGCAAAATATAACTAAAAAATGAAGGTATAGAAAGTACAAGATACTGACTAATCTCATGCATTTAAACTGAAATCATATTAATACTTGTTTTTCTCATAATCTCATGAGTTGGTAAAGCATTATTGAATAATTACTCAGCTTCTCTGCTAAGAATTTATCCCAATTCATTAAGAAAACTTCCATAGTTCGTAAAATGTGGGTTTATAATGGAGAATTTTTCTTTCTTACAAACAGATATTCTTATTTTCAATTTTTACAGTTACATAGCAACTGTACATGTTTATGGGGTACATAAGATATTTCAGTACAGGCAAACAATGCATGATAATCACATTATCATTTCTTTTTGCTACAAACATTTCAATTATAATTTATTTTGAAATGTACAATGAATTTCTGTTGACTGTAATCACCCTGTTGTGCTATCAAATACTAGACCGTATTCATTCTACCTAACTACATTTTTGTACCCATTTACTATCCCTACTTTCTTCCATCTGCATTTTCCTTCCCAACCTTCGGTAACCCTCCTTCTACTCTCTGTCTCCATGAGTTCAATTGCTTTCATTTTCAGCTCTAACGAGCAAGTGAGAATATGCAAATTTTGTCTTTCTGTGCCTGGCTTACTTCAGGTAACATCATGACCTCCAGTTCCATCCATGTTGTTGCTAATGAAAGTATTTCATTTTGTTCTGGCTGAAAAGCACTCCATTTTGTGTGTGCGTGTGTGTGTGTGCGTGTGTGTGTGTGTAAATATACATTTTATCTATTTGTCTTTTGACAGACACTGTATTAGTCATTCTGGCATATATTATGTATCTGTTCTGACACATATTACAGGTATTGCAATAAAGAAATACCTGAGAGTGGGTAATTTATAAAGAAAAGAGGTTTAATTGGCTCACAGTTCCACAGGTTGTACAGAAAGCATGGCAGCTTCTCTTAAGGAGGCTTCAGGAAACTTACAAGCACGGCAGAAGGCAAAAGAGAAGCAGGCACATCTTACATAGCCAGAGAAAGAAGGAGAGAGAGAAGGAGAATGTGCTATTCACTTTTAAACAACCAGCTCTCATAATTCACTCGCTCGCTATCACAAGTCAACACGAAGGGGATAGTGCTACACCATTTGTGAGAACTCTGCCCTCATGATTCAGTCACCTCCCATCAGGCTCCACCTCCAACACTGAGGATTACAATTCAACATGAGATCTGAGTGGGGACACAGATCCCAACCACACCAGAAACTTAGGTTGCTTCCAAATCTTGGTTATTGCAAATAGTGCTGCAATAAACATGGGAGTGCAGATATCTCTTTAATATACTGATTACTTTTTCTTTGGGTATATACCGAGCAGTGGGATTGCTGATCATATGGTAGGTCTATTTTTAGTATTTTGTGAAACCTCCATACTGTTCTCCATAGTGGTTGTACTAATTTACATTCCCACAAACTGTTTATGAGGATTCTCTTTTCTCAACATCCTTGGCAGCATTGGTTACTACCTGTCTTTTGGATAAAAGCCATTTTAACTGGGGTGAGACAATATCTTATTGTAGTTTTGACTTGCATTTTTTTTTTGGATCATCAATGATGTTGAGCACCTTTTCATATACTTGTTTGCCTTTTATATGTCTTCTTTTGAGAAATGTCTGTTCAGATGTTTTGCCCATTTTTTAATCAGATCATTAGATTTTTTCCTATGGAGTTGTTTGAACTCCTTATATATTGTGGTGATTTTTTCAAATGAGTAGCTTGCAAATATTTTCACCCATTGTGTAAATTGTGTCTTGATTTGTATCTTTTGCAATATGAAAGCTTTTTAACTAGAAGTGATCCCATGTCTTAATTATTAATTTGGTTGTCAATGCTTCTGGGGTATTACTGAAGAAAACTTTGCCTAGCCAACGAATGTCCTGGAGAGTTTCTCTACTGTTTTCTTGTAGTAGTTTCATAGTTTGAGGTCTTATATTTAAGTCCTTAATTCATTTTTATTTTACTTTTGTGCATTTTGAGAGAGATGAGTCTAGTTTCCTTCTTCTGCATATGGATATACAGTTTTCCCAGTATCACTTATTGAAAAGACTCTCCTTTCCCCCAACGTAAGTTCTTGGCACCTTTGTAAAAAATGAGTTCAATGTAGATGTATAGATTTCCTTCTGGGTTCTCTCTTCTGTTTCAGTGGTCTATGTGTCTATTTTTATGCCAGTTCCATGATGTTTGGGTTACTATAGGTCTGTAGTACAATTTAAAGTCAGGAAATGTGATCCCTCCAGTTTTTTGTTGTTGTTTTGTTTTTGTTTTTGCTCTGGATGGCATTGGCTATTCTGCATCTTTTATAGTTTCATATAAATTTTAGGATTATTTTTTCTATTTCTATGAAGAATGTTATTGGTATTTTGATAGGGATTATACTGATTGTGTACACAGCTTTTAGTATGGACATTTTAACCATACTTAGTTTTCCAGTGATAAACTTAGAATATATTTCCATTTTTGTGTCCTTCTTTAGTTTCTTACATCAAGATTTTGTAGTTTTCGTTAAAAAATCTTTTCACTTCCCTGGTTAAGTTTATTCCTCTGTATTTTATTTGTAGGTATTATAAATGAGATTACTTTAATTTTTCAGATTCTTTATTGTTGCCATATAGAAATGCTACTAGTTTTTGTATGTTGATTTTGCATCCTGTAACTTTATTGAATTTGTTTATCCATTCTAATTTTTTTGGTGGTGTCTTTAGGTTTTTCTAAATATAAGATCATAACAACAGTAAACAAGGATAATTTGACTTCTTTCTTTCCAATTTGGATGCCTTTTATTTCTGTCTCTTGTCTGATTACTCTAGGTAGGACTTCTAATACAATATTCAATAATAGTAAGGACACTGGACATCCTTCTCTTGTTCCAGATCTTACAGGAAAGGCTTTCAGTTGTTTCCCATTCAGTATGATAGTAACAGTCAGTCTGTCATATGTGGCTTCTATTGTGTTAAGGTATGCTCTTCTTTTTTTTTTTTTAAGGGTTTTTATCATGAAGTGATGTTGAATTTTATCAAATGCTTTTTCATCATCAATTGAAGTGACCTTGTGTTTTTTTTTCCTTCCTTTATTTATATAATGTACCATATTGTTTGATTTGCATATGTTGAGCCATCCTTGCATCCCAGGGATAAATCCCACTTGGTCACAATAAATGATCTTTTAATGTGTTGTTGAATTCAGTTTGCTAGTATTTTGTTGAGAATTTTTGCATCAATATTCATCAGGAATATTGGGCTGTAGTTTTCTTTTTTGATGTGTCTTTGCCTGGTTTGAGTATCAGGTATTACTGGCCACACAGAATGAGTTTGGAAGTATTCCCTCATACTTCATTTCTCAGAATAGTTTCAGTAGGATTCATGTTAGTTCTTCCTTATATGTTCAGAAAAAATTAGCAGTGAAGCCTCGCTGTGCTTTGAAGGAGACATTTTGGCGTGGCTTAGATCTCATTATTTCTTATTGGCATATTCAGGTTTTGTATTGCTTCGTGGTTCAACCTTAGTAGATTGCATGTGTATGCGAATTCATCTATTTCTTCTAAGTTTTCCAATTTATTGGCTTATACTTGATCATAGTAGTCTCTAAGAATTTTTTGCATGTTTGCAATGTCAGTTGTAATGTGTCCTTTTTCATCTCTGATTTTATTGAGTGTCATCTCTTTTTTCTTAGTCTGGCTGAAGATTTGTTGATTGTGTTTACCTTTTCAAAAAAAAACATTTTATTTTGTTGATCTTTTGTATTGTTTTCTTCATTTTAGTTTCATTTATTTCTCTCCTGATCTTTCATATATTTTGTTTTACTAATTTTAGGTTTGATTTTCTTTTTTAGTTTTTTTAGATGCAACAGTAAGTTGTTTATTTGAAGTTTTTCTAATTTTTTTTTTTTTATATACGTGCTTACTGTAATAACTTTACTCTTAGTACTACTTTTGCTGTATCCAATAGGTTGTGGTATGTTGTGTTCCATTTTCATTTAAGAAATTTTTAAATTTTCTTCTTAATGTCTTCATTGATTCAGGAACATATTATTTAATTTCTATGTGTTTTGTATAGATTTATAGCTTAATTCCCTTGTAGAGAAAATACTTGATATAATTTCAATTTTTGAATGTTTTAAGATTTGTTTTTTGTCCTAACATATGGTCAATCCTTGAGAATGATCCATGTACTGAGGAGAAGAATGTGTATTCTGCATCCATTGGATAAAATGTTCTGTAAACATTTATTAAGTCCCATTGGTCTTCAGCGCAGATTGTCTGATCTTTGTTGTTTTTCTGTCTGTAAATTCTGCCCAATGCTGAAAGTGGAGTGTTGAAGTTCCTATTGGGGTCTATTCTTCTCTTTAGCTCTAATAATATTTTATTTATATATCTGGGACTCCATTGTTGAGTGCATATGTATTTACAAGTGTTATATCCTCTGGTTGAATGGATCATTTCATCATTAAATAATGATCTTCTTTGCCTATTTTTATAGTTTTTGTTTTGAAATGCATTTGTCTGATATAAATATAGATACTATTGCTCTTTTTTGGTTTCCACTGGCATGTGATATCCTTTACCATCTCTTTTTTTTTCAATCTGTATACGTCTTTCTAGGTA
This sequence comes from Alouatta palliata, assembly GCA_004027835.1. NCBI lineage: Eukaryota > Metazoa > Chordata > Mammalia > Primates > Atelidae > Alouatta > Alouatta palliata. Next base: position 19,857 of record PVKV010015864.1, read on the forward strand.
AAGTGTGTTTCTTTTACACAACAGATTGTTTGATCTTGTTTTTTAATCCATTCAGCCACTCTATATTTTTTTATTGTAATGTTTATTCCACTTACATTCAATGTTATTATTAATAAGTAAGGACTTACCCCTGCCATTTTGTTATTTATTTCTGAATATTTTATAGTCTTCTTTTCTCTTCCTTCCTTCCTTTCTCCCTTATTTCCTTCCTTCTTTCCTGTCTTTTTGCGAAGGTGATTCTTTCTGGTGGTATGTTTTAACTTTTTGCTTTTTAATTTTGTGTGTATGTATTGTAGGATTTTTAAGAGTCCCATGAGGCTTGCAAATAACATCTTATAACCCATTATTTTAATGTCTTATAAGATGGGGGTTATAAACAGAATTATTAGCTGGGAAAAAAATGACACAAATATCCTTGTGGCCACCATCACTGAGACTATGCTTGGCAGACCTGAAGTCAGCAAAGGACTGACAACAACTTAACACTATTGCAAAAAAAAAAAAAACTAACCAATAAGTAAAAACAAGTCTAGTCAAAACTGTGTACTTTATTCTCCTCCACTTTTAAACATTTTGTTGTTTATGCATGTGTTCTTATACTATGTCTTGAAAAGTTGTTGTAATTTTCATTTTTGACAGGTTCATCTTCTAGTCTTTCTACTCAAGATATGAATAGTTTACACCTATGTCCCAACAAAATTGCAGTACTATATGTTTGTGTACTATTACCTGTGACTTTTGTATCTTCTGATGATTTCTTTTTGCTCATTAATATTCTTTTCTTTCAGATTAACATTTCTTATAGAACAGGTCTAGTATTGATGACATCTCTTAGCTTCTGTTTATCTGGGAGTCTTTATTACTCCTTCATATTTGAGGAATATTCTTGCTGCATATACTATCCTATAAGGATTTTCTTTCTTCGGCACTTTAAATATGTTACGACACTCTTCCCTGGCATATAAGTTTTCCACTGGGACATCTGATGCCAGATGTATTGGAGCTCCATTGTATGTATTTGTTTTTTTTAATCTTGCTGTTTTTGGGATCTTTTCTTTATCCTTGTCCTCTGGAAGTTTGAATATTAAATTTCTTGATGTAGTCTTATTTGAGTCAAAATTTCTTGGTATTCCATAATCTTCTTGTACTTGAATATTGGTATCTTTCTCTAGGTTTGGAAAGTTCTCAGTTATTAGCCCTTTGAATAAATTTTCTACGGCTGTATTTTTCTGGACTTCCTCTTTAAGACCAATAACTCTTAGCTTTGCTTGTTTGAGGCTATTTTCTAGATCTTATACACGTACTTCATTGTTTTTCTTTTTTTGTCTCTTCTGATTATGTATTTTCAAATAGCCTGTCTTCAGGCACACTTTTTCTGCTTGGTGCATTCTGCTGTTGAGAAACCGCCACATTCTTCAGTACATCAACCGAAATTTTCAGCTCTAGAATTTCTGCTTTTTTTAAATTATTTCACTTTCTTTGTAAAAGTTATCTGATAAAATTCTGAATTCCTTCTCTGCATTATTTTGAATTTCATTGAGCTACTTCAAAGTAGTTATTCTGAATTTTCTGTCTGAAATGTCACATCCCTGTCACTATGGGATTGGTAGTCATGCCTTATTTAGTTCATTTTGTGAGATCATGTTTTCCTGGATCATCTTAATGCTTGTGGATGTTTCCCAATGTCAGGCCACTGAAGACTTTTTATTTATTGTAGTCTTCACAGTGTGGGTTTTTTGTCTCCCTCCTCCTTGGAAAGGTTTTCCAAGTATTCAAAAGTTATTGAGTGCTGCGATCAAGTCTTTGGTCATGAAGCTGTAACTGTATTTGGGGTACCAGAAAGCCTAGCAATGCTGTAACTCTTGAAGACTCACAGAGCTACCACCTTGGTGTTCTTGGCTAAGATCTGACAGAATTCCCTGGATTACCAGGCAGAGACTCTTGTTCTTTTCCCTTTGTTTCCCCCTCAGTATGGAGACTCTTTCTCCATACTGAGCTATCTAGAGCTGGGGGATGAGTGATATAAATATCTCTGTGGCCACTACCACTGGGACTGTGCTGTGTTAGACATGAAGCCAGCACTGCACTAGATCTCACCCAAAGCTTGTGGTGACTACTGTATGGCTACTGCCAATGTTCACTTCAGCCCCAAAGGCTTTTTTGTCAGCAGGTGATAAATCCAGCCATCCCAAAATACTTATGTATTTCCCCTTTGGGTGGAGATCCCCAGCCACCACCATTTATCCCATGACAGGTGCAAAATGCCACCCGGAGTCAGAGCCTGGAGTTAGGAACCTTAGAAATCTACTTGGCACTCTATTCTACTGTGGCTGAGATGACATCAAGTCACAGGACAAAGATTTTTCCACCTCCCCTCTCCTTAAGCAGAAGGAGTCTCTCCCCACGGCCACCACGGCCCCAGGCCTGTGGCAAGTACTACCTGGCTACCAAGGTGTACATTCAAGGCCCAAAGGCTCTTCACTCAGCTTCTGGTGAATGCTGCCAAGGCTGGGTCTCTCCTTTCAGGGAAGTAGTCTGAATTTGCATCTCCTGCAAGGCCCATGGTGAGTACTGCCTGGACACCACTGATATGTATTCAAGTCTCCAGGGCTCTTTAGTCAGCAGGTGGTGAATCCTGCCAGGAATGGGTCTCTCCCTTCAAGACAGCAGGTTCCCTTCTGACCCAGGGTGTCTCTGGAAATGTCATCCAGCAACCAGGGACTGAAACGGGGGCCTCAGGACTCTGGATGTTGCCCTATTCTACTGTAGCTGAGCTGGTATCCAACTTACAAGACAAACTCCTTTTTCCTCTTTACTCTCCTCTTCTCAAGAGGAAGGAAGGAGTCTTCTCTGGACTTGGGAGCTGTATTGCCTGGGGTTGGGAGAAGGACAACGTAAGCCCTCTCGGCCACTCTGGCTGGAATCTCACTAGGTCATGTGCACCCCAAGTCCACTGGCTCTAAATTCAACACAGCAAGGACTAACCCAGGAGTTGTAGTCCTCGTGGCCTAGACTATCTTTCAAGTTTATTTAGTATCCCAGAATACTTTAGCCCACAGTGCTGGGGCAAGCTAGAACTCAGGTTCTAATGACTGGGATACATTATTTCTCTCTGCTTAGGACTAGTCTAAATGTTCCTTCCATGCGTACCAGCTGAATTCTGTCACATGGCGCTCCCTGCTGTGGCAGGACAGCACTAAGTTCCAGAGCAAAGTCCCATAATCACTGTGATCTCCATACCCCAAGCACATAGATTCCTTCTCTGCAACACACAGTGCTTCCAGGGGATGAGGGAGGGGTTGTGTAGGCCATTCAAGATTGTCTTTCCTCCCCTCTTCAGTGCCCCTTTCGTTAATATGATGTTAAAACCAGGTACTGTGATTGCTCACCTGATTTTTGGTCCTTATATACATGCTTTCTTGTATGGATAGCTGTTCAATTTAGTGTTCCTGAGTGGTGGAGTGGGTGACAATCACTGGAGGAATTCTATTTGGCAATCTTGCTCTGGCCAGTCCTTCAAACTGATACTTACTAGGAGCTTTACATTTATTGGTCAACATATAATTATTGAGTACTTTGAAAATCTTGATAATCATCTAGGGACAACTGTTTTTCTTCTTTTCAAGTTTATGACTACCATACTACTGAAGAAAAGTCCAAATGATTCTAAAGAAAATGAGGTTTAAGTTCTTAGATTCCTGGAGTTGACAATGAGTTATCTTTGCATCTATTTGCCATTTGTCAAAATACAAACCTGACACCCGTTCCAGTGCAATTTATTATTAAGCAACATATTTATCTAAACTGCAAGTTGACATTCCATGGAAAACTTGAAAAACTTTAGGCCCAACAGATGTGTAATACGTTTTGCCCACCAATCTGGCAGACTTAGAGTAATTGTTTCCCATAACACATTTTGAATGTTGTAGAGATTTCAGTGCCAAAATTGATGTTGGCGCATTAAGACCTGTGGAAATATCTAAAAAGTACGTATTAGCCCAACAGGCCTTTCCCTGGAATGAATATCTCAGAATAAGCACATAAATTTGGTTTGTGGTTGTTCAAATTCCTGTTCTTATACCAAATATACTGTCTCCATGGAACTAGATAAAATAACCTCTGGAATTTAAATGGTTTAAACAAGTAAAGGTGCCATGACTATGCACAACATCAAACTTTTCTCCACATTTCCAAATGTTATTAATAATGTTACAGTTAATAAAGGAAATGAAATCAGTATCTATCAACTAGTTTTGGCACTTGGCGTTCCTGATAGGTATTCTCACATTCCTCTACTTATTTGGGATTTGCTACATTTTTGCCTGTTGAAAACTTTAGAAAGCATGTCCATTTTATTAAGTAAGATACAAGAGAAATAGTGGTGATTGCGGAGGAGGCCATTTTTCTAGACCCTTAAAGATCTATCTTAAAGGCCTGACAAATGTGCTCTCTACATTGAATCTTGGCTTCCATCTGCTGTGCTATCATCCTAAGAATGACTTTTATTAGCTCTTTCACACGGTATTGCAGTCTTCTATTCATTATTTTAATCCTTTCTCCAATCAGTTTCTACCCCAACAAATCCTTCTCTTATAGTCATTTTGCTATGTATTTATTTGAAAACAATTGAGGGGAAAACTTCTAGTGGCTCTCTGATGCCCTCCATAATAAAATATTTCTCTAAAGTTGTATTACTTCCAATAATTTAACCCACTTAAAAAACAAGTTGGTAAGGATACAGATAAATTGGAACCGTCATATAATACTGACAGGAATGTAAAGTGCTTCAGCCACTGTGGAAGACAATTTGGCAGTTCCTCAAAAAGTTAAACAGAATGAGCATAGTAACCAGAAATTCTACTCCTAGATATATATCAAAGAGAATTTAAAACAAGTACGTGTATATAGCATGTTCATAGTAACATTATTCACAAGCCAAGTAACATTATTCACAAGCCAAGTAACATTATTCACAAGCCAAGAGGTGGAAACTACCAATGGCCATTAACTGATGAGTGGATAAACAACTTGTGGTATATCTACACAATGGATTATTATTTAGCTATAAAAAGAAATCAAGTATTGATATATGTTAAAATATGGATGTACCTCCAAAACATTATGCTACACAAAAGAAGTCAGACACAAAATGCTACATATTGTCCAGTTCCATTTATGTAAAATACCCAGGATAAATTCACAGATACAGAAAGTAGGTTCGTGGTTATTTGGGGTTGCAGGGATAAAAGAATGGACAGAAACTGCTCAACGGGTAAAGGATTTTTTTGCTATGAAGTGATGGAAACCTTTAGGAACCAGATAGAGTGGTGGTTGTACAACATTATGAATATCTTAAAATGCCATTTAATTGCTCACTTTTAAATGAAGGGTAAAAGATACAAAGTAGTAAATACATAAGATGAACAAGCTTAGTGATCCAATGTAAAACATGAGGACTATAGTTAATAACATTGTATTATATGCAGAATTCTTGCTAAATGAACAGCAGTTCTTGTTAAACAAAAAAATGGGTAATTATGTGAGATGATGGATATATTAACTTGCTTCACTAGAGTTGTACACATATCTCATAATATGTTATATACCTCACCGGCAACCAACAGAATGGGAAAAAATTTTTGCAATCTACCCATCGGACAAAGGGCTAATATCCAGAATCTACAAAGAACTAAAACAGATATACATGAGGAAAACAACCCCAATCAAAAGTGGGCAAAGGATATGAAGAGACACTTCAAAAGAAGACATATATGAGGCCAACAAACATGAAAAAATGCTCATCATCACTGGTCATTAAAGAAATGCAATCAAAACCAAATTGAGATACCATCTCACACCAGTTAGAATGGCAATCATTAAAAAATCTGAAGACAACAGATGCTGGAGAGGATGTGGAGAAATAAGAACACTCCTACATAGTTGGTGGGAGTGTAAATTAGTTCAACCATTGTGGAAGACAGTGTGGCGATTTCTCAAGGATCTAGAAATAGAAATTCCATTTGACCCAGCAATCCCACTATTGGATATATACCCAAAGAACTATAAATCGTTCTACTATAAAGACACATGCACACGTATGTTCATTGCAGCCCTGTGTACAACAGTGAAGTCCTGGAACCAACCCAAATGCCCATCAATGATAGACTGGACAAAGAAAATCTGGCACATATACACCCTGGAATACTATGCAGCCATAAAGAACGATGAGTTTGTGTCCCTTGTAGGGACATGGATGAATCTGGAAACCATCATTCTCAGCAAACTGACCCAAGAACAGAAAGCCAAACACCACATATTGTCACTCATAGGAGGGTGTTGAACAATAAGAACACGTGGACTCAGAGAGAGGAGCATCACATGCTGGTGGCAGTTGGGAGGGATAGGGGAGGAACAGCCGGGGGTGGGGAGGGTGGGGAGGGACAACATGGGGAGAAATGCCAGATATAGTATACACCTAAAATAAAATTTAAAAAAAAATGTTATATACCTCAAATATACACAATAAATTTTTAAAATAAAATGGTTAATTTTACATTAAAAGAAATCTAGTCTTTCAGTATTCAGTTTCCCCCCTCAATTTTTTTCTTTTCACTTAACTTAAAAATGTTTTCTTTTTCTTCCTTTCCTAGCTGAGACCTAATTTTAAGAAAAGATCAAATCAATTTACTTCATAAAACTTCTAGATTAAAATGATGTTTCCCTTAAGTGACATAGAGCAATCACAGGTTGTATAATTTGAGAATTTTTTTATGGTGTCTTAATTCTTTTATTATTTTCTTGCACTGTTATTTAAAATTTTAGTTGGTATTTCACTTCTAATATTTTTTGTTTGCATGTAGTGATTTTAAAAACTAGATTGTATTGAACAATGAGAACACATGGACACAGGGAGGGGAGCATCACATACTGGGGTCTATCGGGGGGGACATGGGGGAGGGACAGTGGCAGGTGGGGAGCTGGGGAGAGATAGCATGGGGAGAAATGCTAGATATAGGTGATGGGGAGGAAGGCAGCAAATCACACTGCCATGTGTGTACCTATGCAACAATCTTGCATGTTCTTCACATGTACCCCAAAACCTAAAATACAATTAAAAAAAAAGATATTTAGGGGTAGGGTTTTTATATTTTTTTTGTATTCCTTCTAGCAATCAGAACATATAGTATTTATATTTCTACCAGCTGCTGACTTAGTTGTAAATAAAATTTACTGCTCCTATAGGATTCAAAAGGTTACAGTTACATGTTAAACACACCCCCCCAAAAGCATATGTATCAGATGTTATTTTTAATTTTATTATGGAAAAATTTGAGCATCTACAAAAGTACATAGGACAGGATAATGAGTCCCATTGACTCATTACCCAGCTTCAACAATTATCAACTCAGAGTCAGTCTTGTCCCATCTTTAACCCACCATCTCTTTTCTTTACGCATTTTTTGTTTATTTGTCTGTTTTTTTTTTTTTTGAGACAGAATCTCACTCTGTCACTCAGGCTGGAGTACAATGGCACAATCTTGACTCACTGCAAACTCCACCTCTCAGGTTCAAGCAATTCTCTGCCTCAGCCTCTTGAGAATAGCTGGGATTACAGGCACCTGCCATCATGCCCAGCTAATTTTTGTTTTTCTAGTACAGACAGGGTTTCACCACCTTTGCCGGGTTGGACTTGAACCCCTGACCTCGTGATCTACCTGCCTCAGCCTCCCAAAATACAGGGATTACAGGTAAGTGCCACCGCACCTGGCCTCTTTATGCATCGTTTAAAACTGAATCACAGATAGCATGTCAACATCAGAAATATTTCTAAAAAGTACTCAATCAGAATGTAATCAAGTACTAAACGATTAATGGGCTATTATTAAAACCAAAAAGGAAAGCTGCCTGAAGGTAAGGAAAATTAGAGTGTAACAGGCCAAAATAGTGGTAGACAGAGCTATAAAAGATGCTTCTTATTCCTCAAAATAGCCAGACATTCTAGCTATCTTCTCTCAAAGATAACTATCTGTATGGACATTTCCACGAATGGATGAACAACTGACTTACTCTTATATTATAGCTTATTTACCTAAATGTGCCTTTATCATAGAAGTTAAAATAACATTATTTAAGAAGATCATTATTTTAAAACCCATTCATCTTACTTCATTCTCATTTGTTTGTTCTGCAAAATGCATTATAGAGACTGTCTTAACAGCAATCGTTTATATTTGTCATTCTTGTAGGCAGGAACTGAGGCTCAGAAGCTGGTCAAATGCAATTAGCTTGAGAATTTCAGGCCTCAGGTTTGCTGAAGTATTATATCTACAACAAAGAAAGCTCCACATAGTCTCATAGTAATGAAATCCACGGATTTCTATCACAACTACAGGCATCATCTGAAACTATTTCTTGATATAATTGCATTCCTTAGGCTGCTTTGGGGTATCTGTACTGAGAAATGTACTTTATTAACTATATATTCAGGACCCAAATCAGAATGAATAGATTAAATATTTGAGAAGATGATACTTAAACAAGAATTTTATTGCAAGACAGTGAGCTCTGAGATCCAATAGAAAAGATGCCTGAACTGAGGTGGAAAGAAAATGTTAAATTATACAACAAATCAAGACAAGCGGCCATGCAATTTTAAGGTTTGCAAATTGTTTTAATTTTTTCTGTCAAGTCTGGAAATTTTTTTAAATTATGGTTTTCATAAATTCCTTTATTTACTGTTGATATATTATTTTGTGTTAGTCAAACGTTACAAGTTTTTACATGCATCTCTGTATGTACAGTCCTTTTACTGTCCACAATTACATCATTACAAAGAAAAATATTCTAAGACCAAGCAGACTGACCAAGTCCTAGTGTTTTATGGATTTAAGATAACTGTGATGATGGTAAGGAATGTACATTGGAAGTCAGGCAAATACATTCAAATTCCAGGTCAGACACGAATTGTGAAGCCTTGGACAAGTCATTTAAAACTTCTAAGTCTCAATTTACATTTACATTAAATGATCCTCAAACTTGTTTGACTGGAAATGCTCTTAGAAGACGTAGAATTCTTGCATAATATAAAGAATACTCACATTACATACTATATATAGTACACTATATATTAATTTCCATTATGTAAACTTAGAACAATTTTGCTTCTACAAAAAGGTGACTTTTCAATATAGATACAGAACTTGACATCTTAATAAAACCACTTCTAAAAAACATTAAGATATTTAAACATAAGACCTAACACCATGAAAAGCCTAGAAGAAAACCTAGGCAATGCCATTCAGAACATAGGCATGGGCAAGGAAAGGACTTCATGACTAAAACACCAAAAGCATGGGCAACAAAAGCCAAAACTGACAAATCGGATCTAATTAAAATTAAGAGCTTCTCCACAGCAAAAGAAACTACCATTAGAGTGAACAGGCAACCAACAGAATGGGAAAAAATTTTTGCAATCTACCCATCTGACAAAGGGCTAATACCCAGAATCTACAAAGAACAAACAAATTTACAAGAAACAACCAACCAACCTCATGACAAAGTGGGCAAACAACATGCACAGACATTTTTCAAAAGAAGACATTTACGCAGCCAACAATCATATGAAGAAAAGCTCATCATCACTGGTCATTAGAGAAATGCAAATCAAAACCACATTGAGATACCATCTTATGCCAGTTAGAATGGCAATCATTAAAAAATCAGAAGACAACAGATGCTGGAGAGGATGCAGAGAAATAGAAATGCTTTTATGCTATTGCTGGGAGTGTAAATTATTTTAACCATTGTGGAAGACTGTGGCAATTCCTCAAGGATCTAGAAATAGAAATACCATTTGACCCAGCAATCCCATTACTGGGTATATACCCAAAAGATTATAAATCATTCTATTATCAAGACACACGCACATGTATGGTTATTGTGATACTGTTCACAATAGCAAAGACTTGAAGCCAACCCAAATGCCCATCAATGATAGGCTGGATAAAGAAAATGTGGCACCTGTACACCATGGAATACTATGCAGCCATAAAAAGGATGCACTCATGTCCTTTGCAGGGACATGGATACAGCTGGAAACCATCATTCTCAGCAAGCTGACACAAGAACAGAAAACCAAACACTGCATGTTCTCACTCATACGTAGGTGTTGAACAATGAGAACACAAGGACACAGGGAGGGGAACATCACATACTGGGGCCTGTTGGGGAGTAGGGAGCTAGGGGAAGAATAGCAGGGGTCGGGGAATAGGGGAGGGATAGCATTAGGAGAAATACCTAATGTAAATGATTGGGTGATGGATGCAGCAAACTACCATAGCATATATACCCATGTAACAAACCTGAACATGCTGCACATGTACCCCAGAACTTAAAGTATAATTAAAAAGAAAGAAATTACATTTCTAAATTTGCCTCTGTTTATTTGTAATTTGGGCCTTCATTTTTTACAGCTCAAAAAAAGAGCATTAAGTGACATTTTATTTACTTCCCTATCACAAAGCTAATAATTGGCAGAGTCAGGATTTAAACCCAGGCTATGGGGCTTTGGAGCACATGTCCTTGAACATGAGCTGTTCTTTGAGAATCTCTGAACTAGATAATCCCTTTCGCACTAAATTCCAAGATTACATTATTAATGATTTCAACAAATGTGTATTGTTGATGTGCATTTTATTATACTGGGGATGGGAATATCACTATGAATCTGATGTTTTGTCCATCGCTGGGGAAGTATGGGAAGAGAAACACAACATATGAAGTAGGAGCCACAGGGCACTGCAATGTTCCAGCTGAAAGAAGTGAGTTCCTACTCAGCTTTCAGGAGGGCATGATTAATGAGGGGGGACTTCCTAACAAAGATGACTCTTGGGATAGTGTAATTCCAGATGGTAAAGTAGCGTTAGAGAGTAAGGATCAGGTTGAGAGGATAGGAAGATAATGACAGTAATATTTTGGAAATGTTGCTGTAGATAACCACAATTGAAAACATGAAACTGGGCTGTAATCCCAGCAGTTTGGGAGGCCGAGGCAGGCAGATATACTCAGGCCAGGAGTTTGAGACCAGCCTGGCAACCTGTCAAAACCCCATCTCTACTAAAAATACAAAAAAAAAGAAAAAAAAAAAAAAAAAACTCTGAAAGTATGAAACTGGGGAACAGCGGCTTCAGCTATACTGAGATAAAGATTAAATGGTCAATATACCTTAGACTGTGGCTGAACTCAAGAGAAATTATTTGCTCAGCTGCTGTGAACATGTAAGAAAAGGAAAGAGCCTAAAGCCATTATCCTAGGAAAACCCATGTTTAAGGAATGGGCATAAGAAAATAAACCCACAGGGGGACTAAAACACAGAGAAGGGGTAACCTAAGAGATCCAAGTGCTAAGGGCGAAGAGTTTGTCACAAAGGCAGCAGTAAAATTTGGATGCCACAAAGAAATCAAATGAGTTGAGAGATTTTTTTTTTAAAAAAGACTCAGTTTTAGAATTGGAGGATCTAGGGTTTTGCCAGGGGGACTCATCACCTGGTTTCAGAAACCATCAAGGGACAGCCAATTTCATTTCACCTTAACCTTCACCCAGTTCTCCCTTTCCCACATTATTTAGAAGCAAATCCGAGACAGCACATGAACATTAGAAATGTTTTTAATATGCATTACCAATCAGACACATACTTTGCCAGAGTATTTGCAGAGGGCAGGTGTGTGAGGTGTACTCATGACCAGAGTTACAGCATGAGTGGAAATCAAAGAACTGAACTCCCTGACAGCAGACTGCTCTTTGAGGAAGAGCATAGAGCAGGAGCCAGAAAAAGAAACAAGGGGAGAACACAGAGTCAAAGAAATCGGAAGGTGGCATTTGTTTCTCTTTTTTAAAATTTCTGACCTAGAAAATACAAGAGCTTATTTATGGACTACTGGAAGGAACCTATAGTAAGAGAGAGACAGAGGGACTTACGTGTACACACACACACACACACACACACACACAGCCAGCAGTAGTGGGGTTGGGTTGTGGATTCAAAATACAAAAAAGGTAAGGGCTGATGGTGATTCAATAAGAGATGAAAAGGGACCAGCTCAAAAGCTGTGAGACTGACCATGAACAGAAAAATAAAAAAGCTTCTGTTTTTCTGAGACTGGAGAAAAAAAATGATAGTAAAAGCAAATGTCACTTTAACTGAACTGTGGGAGTCCAGAATGAAGAAATTCATAATTCCTATACTTGGTTTTCACCAAGAGGAAGAATAAATTCATGTTTTAAGAGAGACGAGGACGGCGAAAGTAAAAGGGCTTCAAAGAATGGTGAAGTTGTCAAATAGTTACTATGGGGAAGTGGAGTAAGACCTGCACAGAGACAAGCAGAGGTTGCTCAGTGTGTCCGAGGGGCCCGTGGAGGGCGGCCACAGGGAAGATTAATATAATCAACCCACCACAGGTTCCTGGCTCAATTAAAGTTCTACTTGGCCTAGTCTATCTGACATGTTCCTCTATATGACTAATCTGACATCACAGGCTGGCTGGCTCTCAAGAAGGAAATATTTTCCTAAGAGAAACTGCCATTCCCAAAGTATGTCTCTCTCACTCATGTGCTACTCCTACTTTGCAGAGGTCAACATTCTGCCCAATATCTCAGCAGCACTGACGTGGGCTGCAGACCAATATGGCCAAGAGGGGTCCACTAGCCAGACAAGCTCTGTAAATGTTTTGCTCAATCTGCACAGGGTTCTAAAATTAATAAAATTAAACATAAAACTTTGGAGTTTCCCCTTTCGTTATAAAAGTCCAGAGAGCTCTTGGTTTGTGTAAGGGACTCGCTGTGGGAGAATTCAGAGTGTGCACATGCTGCTGTTCACCACAAGCCCCACCACAGCCTTCCTCATCATCTTAATTCACTTATACTTGGTTCTCCTACAAAGGGAATGGTATTTATTAGGAAGATTACTAGAGAAAGATATTCATTAAGATTACTAATCTAATGTCGCATTTTCACCTTTACTACAAAATACACATAAGACCACAGAAATCATCTTTAAAAGAAAACTTTCAAGCAATCTATGGATAAGAAGATAAAGGCAATGCTGCAGCTAAAAGGTCTTTCCAAGATTTTTCTCTACTAACTAATAAAACCATCTATTCCTGCTCAACAGGCGAGTGCCAGTACACTGCAAAAGTTATGAATTATGTTTGATGTATGAAATCTCATCTGGACTATCACAATGGCCTCTCATCTGAGATTCCCGAGCTCTTCTTTTCTTACAGTTTTCTTCTCCACCAGAAATACCGTTCAGATATGTTGTTTGACAAATGTAGAGAACACAGCACAAAGAGGCCAAATAACTTACCTTATTACACAGCTGCTGGGTCTTTAACCAGGAAATAGGCCTTCCTGTTTCTTCCCATACTCTTCACGGTCTACCTTGTTTTCTAGAATGCCATTTGATCCCTGAAAATGGAAAACATAATTTCTTCCTAAACTTTTTTCCGAAAATTACATGCTGCTTATATTTCTTTGTATAAGATTTTAGCTGCTATGGCTGTGTCTCCCATACCCCAACTTAATACACACACCATCTCATTTGGCAGTGAACCCACAGTAATGGGTCTCATAAAATGAGACATATTATACATAAATAGAGTGGGTTGTCTTGAAAAAGATATTTCTACTTCTGGCATAGGAGAGATAAATTTAGCACATATTAAAGATGTTTTGAAATAAAATACTTTTTCATTAATATTTGTTATGTCATTTAGATACTGTTATAATAGGGTTACATAGCAAATCTGTATCTTATTTGGAAAAAGTATTTTAGGGGCTTGTATAAATCCAGCCAAACCTGTGTTTTAAAATCCTCTTATTCTTCTCATAAGCTGGACTCTAATACATATTACACTGGCCCTTAAAACTGTATAATTCTAATTTTAAAGTATCATGGAATTGGCAAGATGAAAGTCTTTTATTAGACAACTATTCATTAATAATAGCTACACTCTGCCTTTCAGATTACTAGGGAATTAATCTCACAATATTCCACCATATATAAATTTTGAATGGCACTTGTGAAAGTATAAGAATGTAGTAAGTCTTTAAAATAAATAGGTATTTGAATTATAATTTAGATTGTGTGATAAAAATGTAGTGCAATTCCATGAAAGTTTTGCTGATAACAATAGTCAAATCCAAGGATGTTATCTTCTGGGAAGGAGCACATATAGACTCCTCCTGGATGATCATGACAGTGGAGGACAGACACGTATTAAGCACTCAACTGCACTTACTGTGTGACAAGCAATGTTCAATAGGCTTTATAATATTCAATAATTAAATCCTTACAGCAAATCTATGAGAGGTATACTGTTATTATTCTCATTTTACAGATGAAGAGACAGAGCTATAGAAAGATTAACTTGTCAAGATCATACATCTAACAAGTACTTCTTTCAACTCATAATTTTGTAGTTGACGATTTAAAAGTATTCAGGTGACAGAGAAAAAACTGAATGAATAAATAAGGCAAAGACAAGAAACGTAAAGCTGTAAATGAAGAAGATACAAATGCAGACAAGAGCAAAGCAGCAATGATGTGCTAAACAAAAATCTAAAACCAGAAGAGAGGATGTGGAGAGATAGGAACGAACACTTTTACACCGTTGGTGGGAGTATAAATTAGTTCAGCCATTGTGGACGACAAGTGTGGTGATTCCTTAAGGACCTAGAAATAGAAATTCCATTTGACCCAGTAATCCCATTACTGGGTAGATATCCAAAGGATTATAAATCGTTCTTTATAAGGACACATGCACACGAATGTTCACTGCAGCACTGTTTACAATAGCAAAGACTTGGAACCAACCCAAATGCCCATCAATGATAGACTGGACAGGGAAAATGTGGCACATATACACCAAGGAATATTATGCAGCCATCAAAAATGATGAGTTTGTGTCCTTTGTAGGGACATGGATGAACCTGGAAACCATCATTCTCAGCAAACTGACACAAGAACAGAAAATCAAACACCGCATGTTCTCACCCATAGGCGGGTGTTGAACAATGAGAACACATGGACACAGGGAGGGGAGCATCACACACTGGGGTCTGTCGGGGGGAAATAGGAGAGGGACAGCGGAGGGTTGTGAGTTGGGGGGAGAGAGCATGGGGAGAAATGCCAGATATAGGTGATGGGGAGGAAGGCGGCAAATCACACTGCCATGTGTGTATGACAATCTTGCATGTTCTTCACATGTACCCCAAAACCTAAAATACAATAAAAAATAAATAAATAAATAAATAACTGGAAGATAATTAGAGTTCTGGTTCAGTCTCTCAGTTTTTAAATTGGATGTTGAGGCCTACAAAAGTACGGTATTGTCTTCATACTTCCACAAATGATTAGCATCAGGGTCTGGACTAGGAGTCTGACAGACACTCTCACTGAGCACCACCTATGAACCAGGCCTACACTGATCACATAGGGTAAAATCTAAACTAGTCAGGGTCCTCACCCACCAGGAGGTCACCATTAAGAAGACAAGACTAACAGATGCACAAATAATAACTCTAGGGTGAGGTAAGTGCTAGCAGACCTGTGAACAAAGACAAAGGATTAATGAAGAGTTCTTGGGAACCACAGAACTACAGGCTATTAAACAGTCATATAAAGAAAAAGAAAACTTTTGCCAGGCAGAAAAAAGGGAAAGTCATTATGATCAAAGGCCAAAGCTCACAAAACAGACTAGAGTTCTGAAGCACCATAACATGTTCCATGCACACTGTATGCATGAGGTGCATTCATGCAAATATTTTTTATTCAAGCAACATTTGTTGAGAACCTACTATATGGCATGTGCTGGTCAGAGAGTTCTCAAGTCTAATTAGGAAAGCCAAGTGGGTAAACAAATTAAACTAAGTGTTTAGAGATACCTTAAAGTCTACAGAGAGCTTAACGCCTAAAGAGGTAATTTCTACTGGACAGGGAAGTTTGGCAAGGAAAGGCTTCAAGGGCAACACTTGGTTTGAGTCTCAAGAAATGCTATTTGACAGGAGTGTAGAGAAATGAGGAGAGGTGTGAAAATTTGATATAAATATCTTACTGATGAGGCAAAACTACGTAATTGATAAGAAGGCAATGTTGATCATTACCTCATAACTGGCTCCTCCTGGCATCTGGATTCATGTTAATTAGATAGACATTTAAGAGAAATAAATAACTCTAAATCCATAAACCTCAAGTATAGCCCATTATCTCGAATGGTGCTAAGTGACACCATATGACACAAGGTGGAAAATTCTTTTTAAGAACACTTTCCAGATGAATGAATCACAAAATAAAATGACCCTAGCTACAGAAAACAAATAGAAATCCTTGCCTATTTTATTCTTTTACTGTACACTGTTGGGAAAGCTTATACCAGAAGTATAGTTTCCTAAACCACACAGGCCTCACCACACACCAGTCAGTGCTGTGCTGCTGTCCAAGCCCTTGGAGCAGGGGCTTTGTCTTCATCTGTTTGTGTGGCAACTGAGAAATGATCCATAAGAGAAGAAAAAGATGTAAACGGAAGCACAACTGTGGCCCTTAATTTGGCAGGTTGAAAACACCAGATCATCCACAAACTTTTGATGTTTGCACAAGGAAGATGTAGGTGGTAAGAGGGGCGAGGACAGTGTTACAGTTTATGTGGATGAATATCTTGCCTCAAAAGCAAGCAGGTTGATGATTCGATCTGTAGTCAGTAATCAGCTAGCTTCCGATGGGAATTAATTAAATGCTTCAAGGACGCTTCTCAGCAATGTGCTTGCCACCCATCAATAGTGTCTAACCAGTCTTAGGCATCTCTAAGTTTGCCCTAAAATCCCCAATTATTTGTCAAATACCATGCATGTCTAAGAATATGCTGAGTCAGGCTGTATACCAATAAATGCCTTGGGGTTGTAAGCATTTTCGAACAGAACATCACAGAAGAAGGAATACCAAGAATACATAAGCTATAAAAAATAAAAATGAACGGAAGGAATAAACATTCTGAAGTTCACGTCATTAAGCTTATCAACTAGTGACTAAATCCAATAATTCATCTGCAGCCTCTTTAAGAAGGCTACAAATGGCACCTACTGACTCAGGATAACTGGCGTGGTTTGCTGGTTGGGATTGTGAAGACTGGACATCAGTTCTTCAAGAAAAAATTTGGAAGAGGTAAGTCCAGTGAATAACAAGCTAGACTCATTATCCTTTATAGCAGATTTACATTTTAAAAAGAATACAATGAAATTGACATGGTCTAATATAAATAACAAAACTCAGGTCTTCTCACTTATCTTATAACCTTTTCTTAAGCCATCTGTATTTTCCGTTCTAGAGAACTTAACATCACTTACAGGAACTGTTTGCTTTTGGTGTTATGTTAGATATAGTTATACACAGTGAGTGGAGGACAGTGTCTGCAAGCATCAGATCAGAGATAAACAATCTCATCATTTTTATCCTAAAACTGGTTGCAATATCCTATGGATCTTAACTAATTAAATTTGTTTAAACAAAATAGATTACGTATTCAAGAAACTTTGCCCCAGATAATTTCTTTACGATAGTGAACTTAAAGTAACTAAATATATTTCCAAAATGCTGTAGCAGAAATCTATTTGAAATATGATTTCTAAAAGACAGAGAGTGAGGACAGGCAGGGGGGATGGATTTTGAGGGGAAGAAAAGTGCTAAATTTAATTAAATTAAAATGAAATTGTTTGCATCTACACATAATAAATTAGCTGTCATTGTATAACATATGATTGGCATTTATTTGCACAGTGATTAAAGTGTATTTCCAATCCTCATAGTTAAAATCCACATGGAATGTTATATGTTCTCATGGAATAATTACTCAGCGATCAAGAAAAGACAGGGACTACGTCCACAAGTGGCTACCATATTGAATCAGAATCAAGAAGTTCAATAGACTCTTATCTGTCTTCCAGCAGAATACATTTCTATCCTTCATTCATTCTTTTCACTATTCTTTTAACAAATTTGCAGTGAGCAGTGAACAAAATAAGAAAAGGGAAAAATAACTTACATCCTGGTTAGCACAAATAGATAATAGATTACATAGTATGTTATGTGCCATGTATGTTAGATTAGTTAAGAAGAAGAATAATAAAGCAGAGACCAAGGCTCGGAAATGACAGGGGAAACATTTAGGCAGACGAGCAAGGAATAGCTTGTTGAGAAAGTGGCATTTGAATCAACATCTGAAATAGGTAAGGGAGGGAGCTAGGTAGACAGCTAAGAAAATAGAAGCCTAGGAAAGATAACTGCAAAGTCCCTGAGAGTGGAGTATGTGGGCTGTTCAGTGACACCAAGGAGGGCAGTGTAGCTAGACTAAGTGAGAAACCGTTATGGGCATAGAAAAGACATCAGAGATCTCCCTAGGAGCCAAACTGTGGAGCGCCTTTGTATTAACAGAACTTCTCTTTTCACTGTGATTGTAATGAGGAACCATTGAAAGATTTTAAATAAAATAGGTAGTAACACATGCTTTACAGCAGGTTATTTCAAGAAGATTGTTAGCTATGAATGGTTACAATGTTCTATTCCAAAAATATTTCAACTTTATGGTAGGGCACAGTGGCTCACACCTGTAATCCCAGCAATTTGGGAGGCCAAGGTGGACAAATCACTTCAGGTCAGGAGTTCGAGACCAGCATGGCAACATGGCAAAACCCAATCTCTACTAAAAAATACAAAATTAGCCAGGTGTGGTGGCAGACCTTTATAATCCCAGCTACTTGGGAGGCTGAGGCAGGAGAATTACTTGAACCCAGAAGGCAGAGGTTGCAGTGAGCCGAGATCCCGCCAACTGTATTCTAGCCTGGGTGACAAAGCGAGACTGCATCTCAAAGACAAACAAACAAAAACTCCAACTTTATAAATCTCTGGAGTTGAGCTAACAATAACTTCAAATTCCTTACTTTACAGTGAGGAGGCTAAAGCCCAGTGATTGTGAGCGACTCTCCCAAGATCATGCTAGTAGCTGATAGTTAAGACCAAACTTTTCAATGGAATGAACTAGAGGTAGAAGTGGCACGTTTTGTTGCCTGAAACAAGAAAATGTACTGATTATTTTGAAAGAGCACATTTACAGAGGACTAACTCACAAGATTGAATTAAAATTTAAGTTTCAGCTAGACTTGTTAATTTTATAAAGTCATAACCTAAATCTTCTGTAACAGTAATCCCAGTGGGAATAATGTCATTTAGTTTTTCCATACTGCAGATACTCTTATCACTTTTAGCAAAACTGGAAACTGAGGAATATCTAGGAATATCTTCCATGGAGTAATAAAGACTAATTTAACTACTGACTAGATAAAGTGGACATGACACTAGGTTTGAAAGAAAGCACCTTGGTTAAATAGAAAATGCTTCAGCTGAACAAGAGTCCTTCTTGGAGAGAAGCTTCAGTTAGTGGCCTTTTTGATCAAGGCTTTGGCCATGTAGACCATGGCCACCTTTAAGTTATTCATACGACCATGCTCCTGAATAAAACCTTTTGGTTCTTCAAAAGCTAAATCATCTAAAGCAGATATAATTTATTTATAGTAAGTATACTCTTCTTTATCCTAAAGCGTTAGGTTTTTGGGGGGCACAATTTGGTTCACTTCTACTACAAGGAGCTACATCTTTGTGAAAGATGACATCCTTCTCTTCATAAATAGAGTCATTCATTGTTCTCCTATAGCCTGAGTTCTAAACACATAGGTCAAAACTCAATTTGGGCAAATTCACATGGGGTAGACATCTTGGTATCTTTCATCATACAAAAACAATGTACAGTTTTAAAACTTAAAGCACTAGAGAAACAAGCCTCACTAAAAACCACCTCAGGAAAAAATCTGAAAGCCTAGACAAATTCTGAGTCATACAAACACTATCAAAATCCCAGGAATATATTAGTGTTTTGAACATGCTACCAAAACCACATAATAGCATGTGGTAAAACGCCCAAATGAATCAGAAGGTAATTAAGCATCCACACATTCTTTCATCTTCCAGTTTTAAAGGAAGAGAGAGGAAAGTGGCTAATATTCTTACACAGATCTTATCAATAAGACTAAGTTACCAAAATAGAACCCATCTTTTCGATGGGCTTCACCATAGGAACAATGCAGCTCAGTTGGTGGAAAGACAATTAAGGGTGGCAGGATGTTACATAAAGAAGATACCAGAGCTAAGAGGATGCCAGGAGGAGGAGGGCAGGAGGGGGTTGTTTCCAAAGTCATCATAACTGTTATGGAAAGATTGGCCTCTGTAGATATTTCAAATAAAAATCTGATAAAACATGGTGATTAGCTAGATCAGTAGAGGGATAAAGATTACCAATTCACTTCAAACCTGGAATGTTAGAATCATGGCAGATGTAGACAATTAAAAATGGAATTTGGATTGAGGAGACAGAAATGAAAGAATTGCCATTCATTGACTACTTCCCATGTACTAAGCCATGTGCATTCATTCTTATTTAATGTTCTCAACAACCTTGTTCATTCATTGCTTTATTCATATACTTATGGATACATTTACCAAGTGCCTATTGTAGATGACGTGTGGTGTTCTATGTGAATATCATTATCTTCGTTTTTATACATGAGGAAACTGAAGCTAAGACAGGTACAATAATATGTCCAAGGTGCCCTAGCCAGTAAATGATAGAATTGGAACACAAACCCAGGTGTAATGGGTTCCCATGTCACCATGACTACTATATTAAACTGCTTTGAATCTTAGTTTGTTTTAGATTTAATTTAAAAGATGGCAACTGATCCCCAAGAAAGACCAGTTGTAGGAAAACAGAGAAAAAACAAAAATAAAAGATTGGAGAGCCATGAGGCTACTGGCACTGGCTGAATGAGGAAGGGACCAGGACATTTGGAATCAAGTGTGTATGTGAGGCATAAAGGAAGAAGCAGGTTTATTACATGAGCATCTCAATGAGGACATTGGCTTTGGCTAACAGTATGGAGGGTCTAGGGCTATAAAACTGAGTATAGCCCGGGCACAGTGGCTCAAGCCTGTAACCCCAGCACTTTGGGAGGCTGAGGTGCAAAAATCAGCTGGGCGTGTTAGCGTGCACCTGTGGTCCTAGCTATTCAGGAGGCTGAGGCAGGAGAATTGCTTGAACCCAGGAAGTGGAGGTTTCAGTGAGCCAAGATCTCATCACTGCACTCCAGCCTGGCACCTGGCAACAGAGCAGGACTCTGTGTCAAAAAAAACCCGAGTATAGCTGCTGTTGAATTTTCTGGTCTCTAGGAGAAGAAAGGATGTTGTAGGAGGCAGATGGACCCATATCTCCTCTGAAATTCATATACCCAGAAACTGACACACTCTATGATGTTAAAGATATCAATGGTACATTAAGTTTTTTAACATAGACTAGATATATCTGTATTTTTTAATTTTTTTCAGTACTGTTCTGGTTTAAATTGTGTCCACCAAAAATAACATAATTGATGTCCTAACCCACAGTACCTTGAAATGTGACCTTATTTGAAAATACAATTATTGCAGATGTAATTAGTTAAGATGAGATCATATTAAAGTAGGGTGGAACCTTAATCCAATACGAATGGTTTTCTTATAAGAAGAAAACAGACACACTTGGGAATACCATGTGGTAACAGAGGCAGAGACTGGAGGGACGCATCTAAAAGCCAAGGAATATCAAGCATTGTTGGTAACACCAGAAGCTAAGAGAAGGGCACGGAACAGATTCTCCTACAGAGCATGTAGAGGAAACTAATTCCACTGACACCTTCACTTAAACATGTAAGGTGCAGAATGAGAGAATAAATTTCTGTTGTTTTAAGTCACCCAGTTGGTGATACTTTGTAATAGCGGGATTAAGAAACAAATGTAAGTATTTATCAAATTGTAAAAATCATTCTCATGATGTCCCAGGAATGTTCTAAATGCCATACAAAATTAACTAATTTGATCACCATAAAAACTCAGTGTGCTAAGTACTATTATCTACATATTACTCATGAGAAAATTGAAGCATAGTAAGGTTACATAACTTGCCAAAGAAAGACGTGAGATTCATACCCACATAAGTCTGGCCTGAGAGTCCATGTACCTAAACCCCATGCTCTGCTCTGTGCCATTTTCCCAAGACTTCCTATTGTCCTTGCTTTTCAGGATACTATCCCAGGTATCTCAATTTCATTTCCAAAGCACAATCTTAGATTACATAATCTCAAATGGTGACAAGAAAATTAATTTGTCCACTGGTTCTGCATTTTAACAAATATTTGTCATCGTCAGTATCACCTTTAATCCTTGAAACATTACAGGGTTGGCCTAATCTTTTGTTTTGTGGAGTTTGTTGATAAGGTAGAACAGAGTGATTTGAAAAACAATTATATGGTGTTGGTAAATGCACGCTGAACCATGGATGTTGAACAAACTGAAAATTCCAAGGGATTCTCATGCAATGTATACACCAATTTTGCAGAATAGAAGTTGTATTACCCTTTTGACTTTGGTTAACTGCTCACAATATTGTTATAAAATAAAACACAATAAAGCAAAATATGTGCTTAACTATATTAAAGACTGATGAGAGACTTCACAAGTTTGCTCAGAATGAGGTGTACATATTGGAGGAGAACTGGACTACATCCTCTCTGGATGTTGCCAATTCTCTTTCGGAATCATCTTTTTGTTTCATTATTGAGAAAGACAGGAGACTCCCTTCCCTAAGGGGCCAAAACAGACCCACTCCACAAGAGGCCAGGACCAATGTGCCTTAACAAGGAAACTGAACTAAGTTTGCTTCAGGGCAAAGCACTCCCACAAGTCCCATAAACTTTCCAGGAATCCACCAGATTAGCCAAAAGAAACAATGCTGTGAAGTTGAGGGAAAGAAAAGACAGAAAAAGAATCCACATGCAACTAAACTATCTCTCTATGTAATCCCCCAGCTGCCTCAAATTGGCAGTTCTATGAAGCAAGAGTTCAGAGCAAAAGCTATCAAAAACTTTTTTTCTGATGTGGGAACCTTGCATGTGAAGGTTCAAACCAAGTCATAGAACAATATGGAAAACACATGGAGGTATTGTTGACTGACCATGAGAACACAGTCAGCCTCCTGTCAGCTTTGTCAGATGCCCAGGGACCTGCTGTTTGACTTTCTGTTCTCATCCCCATGAAGCCCACAGGCAAGGAAGGAAATTAGAAATCTACATTCTAGGGTAGTTTTCACTGGAGTAGATAAAATTATGTCCCATTTCCTGAGTCACTGGAGAAAACCATTTAAAAATACACAGAAAGAAAGACACACACACAAGTAACACAGTGGCCTGAAATACAGCGTGTTTTGGTTGATAAAAGTCACTCTGGTAATAATGATTTGTTTATATTAAAACTGGAGATCAAGTAGTCGAGCTAAGGAACAAAATGCAGCCTATGCGCCACAGGAAGAGCAATGGCTTGTTTTCTTTGAAAAACGTGGGTTTTCAGAACAACAAATAGACATACTCAAATCTACATTTAAACTGTTCTTCAATCTTAAGTGATTTTAGACTACTAATATGGAAAGATAAATGCAAGTATATCAACATATAGCACATAAACAACCACCTGATTATGTAATTAACCTGGCATGGTTGGTAAGAAAAAAATTAAGTAGTAGAGGCTATTCTATCCTGCATTCATTCAACTAATTTAGTGAATGTGCGCCCTGCACTATGTGTGATAACATTTTGCTTCTTGTGGTGCAAAGGTTTTGCCACAAAAGGCTGAAACAGATCCCAGAACACAAAGCAACCACCACATCTGATGCTCACATGGAGAAAAGGTCATCTGTTCCAATGGCAAAGCTGAATCTGCCTATCTTAAACTTCATAAATAAGAGAGAGAGAGAGAGAAAGAGAATGAGAATGAGAGAGAGAGAGTGTGCGTATGTGTGTGCGTTTGTCTGGGGCCATTCTTGCGCTGAGATACCTGAAACTGGGTAATTGATAAAGAAAAGAGGTTTTACTGCTCACGTTTCTGCAGGCTGAATGGGAAGCATCTTCTCAGGTTCTGCTGAAGGCTCAGGGAGATTGCAATCATGGCAGAAGGCGAAGAAGGAATAGTTATTTCACATGGTGAAAGCAGGAGCTAATGAGGGAGAGAGGGAGAGGGAAAGAGAGGGTGAAAGGGGGTAGAGAAGGAGTGAGAGAGAGTGGGAGAGGTGGTAGGAGTGGGGGAAAAGGGGAAGGTGTAATATACTTTTAAATAATCAGATCTCATGAGAACTCACTATCACAAAGACAGCATCAAACCATGAGGAATTTACCTCCAAGTTCCAAACACCTCTGCTATTAGTCTGTTCTCAAACTGCTATAAAGAACTACCTGAGACTGGGTAATTTATGAAGAAGATAGATTTAATTGATGCATAGTTCTGCAGGCTGTACAGGAAGCATGGCTGGGAGGCCTCAAGAAACACAGTCTTGGCAGAAAGTGAAGGGGAAGTGAATACGTCTTCACATGTTAGAGCAGGAGAGAGCCACTCAGTGAAGGAGGAAGTGCCATATACTTTTAAACCATCAGATCTCATGAGAACTCACGCACTATCACGAGAATAGCAAAGGGAAAGTCCACCCCCATGATCCAATCACCTCCCACCAGTCCCCTCCAACAATTCAACATGAGATTTGGGCAGGGGACACAAAACCAAACCATATTATTCTGCCCCTTGCCCCTCCTAAATCTCACGTCCTTCTCACATTGAAAAATACAATTCTCTCCTCTCAACAGTCCTCCAGTCTTAACTCATTTCAGCCTTAACTCAAAAGTTCACAGTCCAAAGTCTCATCTGAGACAAAGTAAGTCCCTTCTGCATATAAGCCTGTGAAACCAAAAACAAGTTTGTTACTTCCAAGATACAATGGGGATACCTGCTTTGAGTAAATGCTCCCATTTCAAATGGGAGAAGTTGACCAAAACAAAGGGGCTACAAGCCCCATGCAAGTCTGAAGCCCAGTCAGTCATTGAATCTTAAATCTCCAAAACGATTTTCTCTGACTCCATGTCTCATACCTAGGGCATGCTGATGTAAGAGGTAGCTCTGCCACTGGTTCTTTGGGGTACAGCCCCTCTCCAGGCTGCCCTCATGAGCTAGCATTGAGTTCCTGCTACTTTCCTACGTGCATGGTGCAAGGCATCAGTGGATCTACCATGCTGGGGTGTGAAGGATGGTAGCCCTCTTCTCACAGCTCCATTAGGCAGTGCCCCAGTGGGGACTCTGTGTGGGGGCACCAACCTTCACATTTCCCCTCCACGCTGCCCTAGTAGAGGTTTAATAAACAAGAAATTCCAAGGGATCTTCAAGTGTTATTTTGGCAACAAGTAATTATTAACTCACTCACATTTTATTATCTAATCCAGAATAAATGTATCTCAATATATATATTTTTTAGATCTGGCTGTTATTTTAAATGTCCATATCATTTCTGTTAGATGCATAAAATTGAAGATGAGTTGCATATATATATATAATTTAATATAAAATATACATTAAGTTTTATATAGAGAGAGTGAGAGCGATAAAGAGAGTTATATCTATACATACATGTAACTTACTCTTTTTACTCACTCTTTATTATAGGTATATAGGCATGACAAAGATTGTTATAGACACAAAGAAGTTAAATACACTTGTATAATGTAACACAACTGATTCATAAATTCATGTCTCCTTACTCCAAGTCCAGACTTTTTCCCATGAGAAACATAGTTGCTCTCCCTATTTCCAAATATAGAAAAGTAAATGGAACTTAAAGAGTTTAGGAGCATAACGAATGAAGGCTAAGGTAAAATAATGATGATAGATAGTAAAATAAAAGTGAAAAGTTTTAAAACTGGAGCAGAATAAGAAAAAGAATAAAATCATTTATGTATTTAATAAAAGCTTTGTGGTTTGGCTTGATACATGAGCAGTATTTGACATTGTGTTTATCTACAGCATTCACCCCCATAATGTATATGTACATCCAGCTAACACTAAGTATCACCAAGCATGTTCCAGACAATGTGCTAAGTATTAGTAATACCACAAAGCAGCAAGCATGGATGTTGACGCTTCCCAAGAGGAATTTATGATGTTCCACAGTGAACCGAAGTGAACACAAGGTAATCACCTCAAGAAAGAGGAGGATGTGTTTGCTAAGTCTAAGGACAGGCAAGTAAATGCTAAAGAAAAAATGTGTGGCACTTCCTCCTTCACCCTCTGACTCTCTCCTGCTCCAACATGTGAAGACATGCTCACTTCTCCTTTGCTGTCCACCATGATTGTAAGTTCCCTGACGCCTCCACGCCATGCTTCTTGTACAGCCTGTAGAACTGTGAGTCAATTAAACCTTTGCCCATTTCCCAGTTCCAAAGTCACCTCCCCATTTTCACGTATCTTTCTAGCAGTGCACTACTCTTCTGGTACCAATTTTCTGTATTAGTCCATTCTCACATGGTTATAAAAAAACTACCTGAGGCTGGGTAATTTATAAAGTGCCACACACTTTTAAATGATCAGATCCATCTATCACAAGAACAGCAAAAGGGAAATCCACCCCTATGATCCAATTACCTCCCACCAGGCTCCTCCTCCAATTCAACATGAGATTAGGGTAAGGACATGAACCCAAACTATATTAACCTTCCACCAGTCCCCACCTCCAGCATTCATGACTATATTCAACATGAGATTTGGGTGAGGACAAATATCCAAATTATGTATAAATATATAAAATAATATATTTTATAATAAAGACAAAGCAATTGCCAAAATATGTAAACACATTGCCAAGATTTGGCTTTCATGTATTCAAATTGTAAGAATAGAAAGATAATACAAATAGTGGGCACCTGAGCCAGGATAATACTTCGCTGTTCCTTCACACTAGTACACTTTAAGTAACCAAACATTTACTTACAGAAGACGCAGACTACTGTGTGGGAAGAGAATAGAAATGTAGCCCCCTTGTGGCTATTCCCAAATTCTCTAACATCTCTAAAGCTCTAGTCCCAACTGCACATCCTACTACGAAAACAGTCGCTTTACAGTAGGTGCCACCCTCTTTTAATGGCAGATTAAGGACAATATATTTCATGCTCCAAATGATTTATGAAAGTATTATTTTCAACCACGCTTTTGCTAGAAATGTTGTAGTAATATTTTATGTATCTTTGCACGTATTTCACAATATTTTAGTAATCAATGACTTACTCTTCTTTATACTTTAGTATTCATGTAGGCAATCCACCTAGCCTACTTCTTAGTCCAGCAATATTTCTATTCCTATTCCATTTAAGTGAGGAATGGCCTTAAAAGCTCTAAAGAGTATTTTCAAATTTGGCATGAACAGTAACAACCCATCTAAGGAGATCTTACCCTAATACTATTTCATTGTGTCAGAAATTGGAATAAAAGCTAATAGTTTGTTTTGATGGTTTCAAGCAGCGTACAGTGGGTGGGTGTGTGGGCTTCAAAGTTGCAAAAATGAAAGTATTAATTGAACATAAAGTACTACAGGCAGAATGGAATGATAACATTGTGAGAAAATAACCTTTGAAATAATGGAACCAAACTAAAACAGTCTCAGTAGAACATCAGGTTCAAGTCATTTCCAGATCAAAGGAGTTATCCCCCAAAAAGAGCTGCTTGATCTACTATGAAAGTTATCTAAATAAAGATATACCTCAGCTTTTTTGGAACAAACACTACTGTGCATCTAACCTTTGTGCATAGAAATTTCTCCCTTACTATTAACAGGAGTCCCATTTTTGCATACTTAAACTTAGGAACACAGAAATTATTTAAAATCATTCTTGGCAGTTCTTCTCCTGACCAGAATGGCAGATGCCATGATTATCTTATAACGTGCAGCAGGAAGTGGCTAATGAGGTCGTCCTAGCAACTCTAACCTCTGTCAAAGAGGCACATAGTTTCTGGTGAAACAAGGCAACCAATTTATTTCATTTAGCTCCGTCTCCCTTTCATCTGCAGTTGTTATCACAAAATTCCCAACTGGTGAGTTTATAGCCACAGATTCTTCCTTCAAATGAAATAGGCTCGTGCAATTGCCTACTCTTGTAAAAGCCGCTACTAATTTTGTACTTCCTCATATTGACCTCACAATCATCCCGAAAATGATTCTCTGCCCTCCTCCTGAATATGGGTTCAGTTGATGAAGAAAATTACAATTTGGAAAAAACAATTCAGGACATCTAAAGAGAGCGGGCTGACCAAAAAAAGAAAAAGTACTGGAGATCATGGCTCTATTTGATGATTTCAAAATGAACAAACTCATTAAAAGAAATTGCTTCATGCAGAAAATTTATAAAACATATGGAAAGCAGGATATTAAGAAAAATATATATAACATTTGTGAAAACAATTATTCAATTTGGCATTCAAAATTATACTTCAGTGGAAAAGATAAAAAGAATACAGAAAGTGCCAAAATAACATTTATGACACCACGTTCTGTATATACGCTAAATTGGATCTAATGCAAAGTAGAAAAATATGTAGAAAAACCTAAACTCAGTAACATAAATGAAGGAAGTGCAGTGCCCTAAATGCATAGCACTTTAAAGCTGGAAAGAACTTCAGAAATTATTCATAAACACAATGCCTCATTTTATCAAGAAAAACCCAAAGAAGTTTAGAGCAGTTAAAGTTCTTGCCTGAGATAATACACTAGTTAATGAGAGAACCAGCATAAGGTTCTCATGCCTCTCAGTCCAGTGCTTTAATCACCATTCACACTTGTAACCGATAGCAGAAGATATGCCTTTAACATAGAATAAGGGATTTATACACCTGTAGTAACAGTCCATTTTCACACTGCTATGAAGAATACCTGAGACTGGGTAATTTACAAACAAGAGAGGTTGAATTGGCTCACAATTCTACATGTCTGTGGAGGCCTCAAGAAACTTACCATCATGGAGGAAGGTAAAGGAGAAGCAAGCTCTCCTTTCCCTGCTCTCTCTTCCTCTGCTTTACAAGGAGAAGAAGAGAGAGAAGGGGAATCTCACCTTTAAACTATCAGATCTCGTGAGAACTCCCTCACTATCACGAGAACAGCACGAGGTAACCACCCCCATGATCCAACTACCTCCCGTTATAGCTGTTTCTCCACATGTGGGGATTATAATATGAGATGAAATTTGTTTGGGTGGGGATACAGAGCCAAACCATATCACCTGGGTTCCAATCCTCTGCTTTTCCCTCGCTGTCTCTAGTCCAGCTCTGCCCAGCCTAACCATGTTTTTGACCTGAAGATACAAAAACAAAAGAGGGTTTCCTCAAATTGCATTGTGGCTGTAAGGACATAGAATAGCAGCTGCCATCTTGGACGGCAGAGATGACATGGGGAGATGGCAAGACAGTTATACAAAACATGTTTTCTTTCCTTAGCTACAGTAATTCAATTTGATCAATTTGAATTATACATAGTAGATACTTGGCAATTGCAATACTACTCTGATCTCTTTAAAAGGGGAAAAAAGAAGAGCAGTATAGATTAACACAAAAGGAAAGTATCATAAGCAAACAAGGCATAATTATGACTGAGTCTCACTCTAGCAAATCAGTGATTACACATAGAAGCCCAGCATGAGAAATAAGCAAAGATATCTAGGAAAAGGCCTTTTGCAAATTTTTAAGGATACCTACTATACTTGAAAGGTTGTTACCTGGAATGAAAAGCAACCAAATTATGTCAAATAATTCCCCATGGACAGAAGCAATGAACTCTTTCTAATCCAAAAGTTGCATTGTGCCCCATAGTGAGGTTATACACACAGTGAAGCTGAAGCTGAGAAAACCCGTCAGAGGGCAGGGCCATATGGAGTTGTAATTTTTAGAGCATAATTTTTTAGCCTCCGGTAATACTGTGCACAAAAAAGAAGAAATGGGGAAACGTGGCATTCACGCAGCCCATAGTGCCAGCACTGTACTGGTCTGTGGAAAAGAGAGGAATACATCTTTCAATAGCGTATTTTATATTTATAAACAAGTGAGAAAAAAGACTGTGCTCCTCCTGATCAGCAAATCTATGTGAGACATGAAAGGAAACAGAAGAGAACATATTACCGAATGTACTGTAGGTACAAATCACAGCAGAGACTTTAAAGATGCAACCTAAAGCTCAAACACATTATTTCGTTTTCAACTTCTTGATGCTGAAAACTGTTTTGTGGTCCACAACACTGACATCAACAAGAATATTATTACTTTTTTTATTATCTTTTCAACTTTCAAAACATTGGAAAGAATTTTAAAACTAATTACAGAAAATGAGCTAAATATTTTAGAGAAAATCTGTCAATACTTTTTTTTTCTGTTCTCTCATGTACCCTATAGCCCTTCTGCATATTTTTGCTTCTGAATATGCCTTGGTATTTCAACTACTAGCAAGAATGCTATAAGAATCAGACTGCACTGTCAGTTTGCATTATGTTAGGATTAAGGACTAAAAATAATTTTTAGTTTTTTTACAGGCATTTTTTCTCTTTCAGGTTTTTCCTTCAAGAACTGCCCTTTTCATCTGGTACAGATAAAAATAATGCCTGTATCTCCACTGCCAGTGGGATAGGAATGACATCAGCTGGGTCAGTTAAAACAATGCATCTCATTCAACACAGTAATACGTCCAGAAATGAGAATAACACTCAATAGGATCAATCAAAGTCCATTTGAAGGTTTTATATGGACATAAATAGAAAAGAAATATCTTTCTTACCTTCAGAGATCTTGAGCATAAAAAACCACATCAGCTTAGAGCTTCTGGAGGCCATCTTTACTGCACCACGGAAAACACCTGAGTGAGAAGTAAGCCAACAGAGAAAAGCAAAGCTGAGACGTTAAAGAAACAGTTTCTTGTAACATCTTGAACGCCTGGATTCGGCCACACGTGAATCCAATGAATTGCTTGAAATTTCCAATTAAATATGTCATTAAGTTTTGACCTTTCTTTTTTTGGTTAAGCTACTTAATTCATGTATAAGAGTATTAACTAATACCAGGCCT
This sequence comes from Alouatta palliata, assembly GCA_004027835.1. Classification (NCBI taxonomy): domain Eukaryota; kingdom Metazoa; phylum Chordata; class Mammalia; order Primates; family Atelidae; genus Alouatta; species Alouatta palliata. Next base: position 50,953 of record PVKV010015864.1, read on the forward strand.
TAGCAAAAGCAGTGAGAAAATGAAAAAACCGTTATAATTAACTTTTTAAAACTTCATAATACTATTTGTATTGGTCAAATGCTGTGTGTATATATATCACTGACTCAGATTAAAATATAAAATTATTGATCCAAGATGGCTGATTAGCAGCAGCTCAGGATTGTAGCTCCCACTGAAAGCGCAGAGAGTGAGTGAACGCCACACTTTCAGATGAATTTTTATTGCCCATGGACCAAGAGATTCTTGGCGGAGGAGCCCCACGGGTCACTAGCCCAACTCTTTTGGCGGGCGCGGCCGTTTTGCAGGCGCCCCGGTGCAGCAGTTCTCAGTCTGGAGTATACGGGACTGAGTGCCCTTTTGGTTGGCGTTTGGAGCTCTGGGAAGACAGAGTCTCCCATTTAGCTGATTGAAAAGCGGACTGAAGCGGGGAACCAGACCCGGAGATTCCCGGGCAGAAAAGCGCCACAAATCTTAACGCTGCTGTTTCACTGTTTCAGCTGGCTTAGTGGGTCGCCGCAGGGGAAGGCTGGTCCCCCTCCAAAAAAAAAAAAAAAAAAAAAAAAACAGCAGTTGGAACTGCTGAGGATTGAGAGTTTCACAGCAAGTACAGCTGAACCCGGGAAGGTCCAGCTCTGTGGGGGAGGGGCGTCCACCAAAGGAAAACTAAGAAACAGAAAAAACTTTACCACCAACAAGCTGGACGTCCACTCAGAGACCTAATCTGAAAGTCAGCAATTACACAGACGACAGGTGGATAAATCCAAAAAGATGGGAAGAAACCAGCGCAAAAAGGCTGAAAACACCCGAAATCAGAATGCCTTTCCTCCTACAGAGGATTGCAGTTCCTCATCACCAACTGAACAAGGCCTGATTGAGAATGAATGTGAGGAATCAATAGAATCAGGCTTGAGAAGGTGGATAATGAGAAACTTCTGTGAGCTAAAAGAACATGTTCTAGCCCAATACAAGGAAACTAAGAACCCTGAAAAAAGATTTGACGAAATGTTAACGAGAATGGACAATTTAGAAAGGAATATAAGTGAATTAATGGAGCTGAAAAATACAATACGAGAACTTCGCGAAGTATGCACAAGTTTTAACAGTCGAATTGATCAAGCAGAAGAAAGGATTTCAGAGGTCGAAGACCAACTTAACGAAATAAAATGAGAAGACAAGATTAGAGAAAAAATGGTAAAAAGGAATGAGCAAAGTCTCCAAGAAATTTGGGATTATGTGAAAAGACCTAATCTATGTTTGATAGGTGTACCTGAATGTGACAGAGAGAATGAATCCAAGCTGGAAAATAGTTTTCAGGATATTATCCAGGAAAACTTTCCTAACCTAGCAAGGCAAGACAATACCCAACTCCAAGTAATACAGAGAACACCACAAAGATATTCCTCAAAAAGAGCAACCCTAAGGCACATAATCATTAGATTCATCAGGGTTGAAACAAAGGAGAAAATACTACGGGCAGCCAGAGAGAAAGGTCAGGTTACCCACAAGGGGAAGCCTATCAGACTCACAGCAGATCTCTCAGCAGAAACCCTACAAGCCAGAAGAGAGTAGGGTCCAATATTCAACATCCTTAAAGAAAAGAACTTTCAACCT